>JAPEBW010000285.1:0-65835 GCA_027405785.1 Ophiocordyceps robertsii
TATACCTTTTTAAGGCTACTACAAGGCTTTTTTTTATATGCTCTTATATACTTTTATATACTAATCTATAACTTATACTTTATATAACTTATAGGGTTTTTAAACTACTTTTTAAGCTAATAAAAATAGCTTATACTATCTTTATTACTAGTTATAAGTAATATATGCTTTATTACTTATAACTTACTTTTAAGACTAAATATTCTTATTCTAAAACCTTCTATTAACTTATACTTTATATAACTTATAAAGTTACTAAACTACTTTTTAAGCTAATAGAAATAGCTTATACTATTTTTATTATTAGTTATAAGTATTATACGCTTTATTATTAATAACTAGCTTATAAGACTAGATATCCTTATTTTAAAACCTTTTATAAGATTCTATTCTTTTTTAAAGGAAGGCTTTTTACCTTAACTTTATATAAGGTATTAGTTAATTATATAAACTATTAATTAATTTATTTAATACTAATCCTATTACTAGCTAAAGCTAGCTTAAGCTAAATATAGACGTATTTAACCTATACCGCTTATAGCTAATACTAGCCGTCTTTAACTATTAAGCTATGTTGTCTGTCCTTATAACTACTCGTATCTACGTTAATAGTTATAACTTATTACTAGCGGTATTTACTTTATTAGTTACTCCTTTATATTTAGCGGTATTTACTTAACTAAATATTAGTACTTTTAGTACTTAGAATTACTAATAGAATAAGGTTTTTATTATATATTCCTTTTTTTAAAGTCTTTTTAAACTAAAAAAGATAAACGTTCTTTTCCTTTTAAGGTTAAGCTTAACTTTTTAAAAGCTATTTAAATAATTAAAGAAATCTTACTTTAAAAAGAGTAATAATAAGAATTCTTTAAAGAAATTCCTAATCTTTTATCTTTATAAATCCTTTAAAGAAAATCTTATTTAAATTTCCTTTTACTTTTATAATTTAAAGATAGTTAAGAAGTCCTAGCTTAAAGAAGCTAATACTTCTACTTAAAGGTTTTATTAATTAAAATCCTTAACCTTTCTTAAAGCATTTCTTAAGTGCTTTATAGGTTCTTAAGTATTATCCGAACTAAAATAGTCCTTTTACTTTACTTAATAAAAGTATTCTTAATTTTCTATCTTCTTAGCGAGTATAGTCTTTACTATATATTTACTTTTTTAACGTTTTTTAAGTCTAGCCTTTTTACTACCTTAGCTTCTTAGAAAGTTAGCTTTAATAAAAATATATAAAAAATAAGGTATATAAGTAAACTAGTTAAAGGTTTTAACTTATAATTAACCTTTTTTATTTTCTTTATAACTTTAAAAGGTCTTATCTTTTTATAATTTTAAAACTTATTAAGTTTATTAGTCTTAAGAGTCCTTATTAAAAGATATACTTTATTGTCTTTAAATAAAGAAGGTTTTAAAGACTATCTCTTATTATAATAATACAATATCTTCTTAGTAATATATTTTAATTATGATTTTATAAATCCGTATAAGCTAATTAACTACTAAAAGTTTAATATAGCTGTTTCGGCTATTATTTCTTTAAGTAAAGAAGACTTATAAGCTTAAAGTATAAAGCTATGATTCGCGAATACTAAAGTATTTTTAATAGGCTTAAAATAAAAGGTATTATATGTTAACTATACTATAAGTAATTTAAAAAGCTAATTATCTTACTAAGAATTTATATAGCTTTAAAGATATTGCTTAAGTGTTTAATTTAACCGTTTTAGTATACTTTTTATAATAAGGTAAAAAGTAGTAAATAATTTATACTTTATACTTAAGGCTTACGTTAAACCTTATTAGAAATTTAAAATAAATTTCTAATTCTTATTTAAAATAATCGAACTTAAAAGTCCTTAATTAGCTATAATATCTTTTTTAAAAGTATAAGATAACTTTTTTAAATTTATACCTTTTTATATTTAAAAGAATAGCTATATTTAATAAGACGATTAACTATAACTAAAATAAAATTATATTTTATACTAGTTATTAGATATATAGACTTTAGTAGTTTCGTAATAAAGCTTTAAGCTATAAAGTCTTAAAGTCTTAAAAGAACCTTTAAAGGAATTAAGTTACTATAAAGCTTATATTATCTAGCCTTGCTTTTATTATATACTTTATATAACTTAATAACTCCTTAGATTTTCTTATAAAGGTTATAGGCATTATAATAGTTTTTAATCCTGTTATATGTTTTCGTAATACTTTAATATTATAGAACGTAAAATATAAGCGTCCCGGCTACTTATATATTAGTATATAAGATATAAGTATATAAACGATAATTAGCGTCTTAAGCCTAAACTAAGGCCGGGGCAAGACCTTTTAGTAGTATAATATTATTATACTGTTTTCTTTTAGCACTTAATGTTTATATAAAGGGTGTAAATAAAATTCCGTTATAACTATTTTCTTAGTCTTTAAGGTTAGGAATAGCTTATTCTTATAAAACGCTATTTTTCCCTCTTACTTAAGATTTTTATATCTTTTCTTATTTAGGTTCTTATAAGGATTCTTAAGGAATTTTAAAGTAGTAAGATCTCCTTATACGTTATATAATATATATAATGTCTTTAACTTTAAATTACTTTTATTAGTTAAAAATAATAAGGTCTCTTTATAAGGCTCTTTTTTGTTATTAAAGTCTAGTTATTAGCTAATTATATTAGCTTAGTTATTTTTAAAACCTTTTTTAAAAATAATCTTCTAATTAAATTTTAAAAGAAAATTAGCCTATCTTATTTACTTAGTATTTAACTACTACGTTATAGTAAAATAACTAATACTCTTATAATCCGTATAAACCTTAAGTTTATATTTATTTCTTTAGATATAATATCGAAATTCTTTAAAAGTATATATAATAGCTAAGAATTCTTTATCTTAAATAAGGTAATAAATCTTTATACCTATTAGCTTCTTTAAATAGATCGCTATAAGTTTTAAAATATTGTTCTTATTGCGCTAGCTTAACTAGGCGCTTAATATAAAATTTAAAGCATCCGTTTTTAATTTTACTAGCTTTTTTATATTATAGGTATTTAATATAGACTCTTTTATAAATAATCCTTTAAATGTTTTAAACGCTTTATTTACTTTAAAGTTTTACTTAAAAGGGTCCGTTTTAGCTTTTCTTAATATAGATAATATCGGTATAATTATTTTAAAAAAGTCTAATATAAATTTCCTATAATAATTTATATATCCTATAAAGCTTAAAATTTCCTTAATATTTATAAGAATTCGCTAATCTTTAAGTATAGAAATTGTTTAAGGGTCTATTTTTATATAAAAAGAAATATTTATATACTTTAAGAATTTTACTTTTTATATATAAAAGCTAAATTTTTCTATTAAAATATATAAGCTAGCTTTTTTCATGCTTTTAGCACTATATTAACTTCTTAATAGTATTGCTTTAGCTTTTTAAAGTCTATAATAATATTATTTTAATAGGCCGTGTAAAAACGGTTTAAATAAAGATTTAATATACTATTAAACCTCTTTTTAAAGGTTACCGGTATATTAGTTAATCTTAAAAGTATAACTAAAAATTTATATAGTCCGTTTTGCGTTTTAAAAGCTATTTTAAACTTATCTCTTATTTTAATACGTATTTAGCTATAAGCAGATTTAAGGTTAACTTTAATATACTACTACCTATTAGCTAACCTATTTTTTATTTCGCTTATAAAAAGTAACGGAGTTTAGTTTTTTATTATAATATTATTTATCTTTTTAAAATTAATATAAAGTCGGGTTTTTTCTTTATCTTTACTGTTTTTTAAAGTAAATAGTATATAAGCTTAATATCTTTATTTAAACTTTTCAATATAACTTTTTTATAAGTTTTTATTAATATATTCTTTTAACAACTTTAAATACTTTTTATTTAAGTTATATATCCTACGGAATCTAAGCTTAAAGTCTTTTTTTAACTTTATTTCGTAATCTTAACTACCTTTTAATAGTAGTTTATTTTAAAGTAGCGGCGTAAATATATTAAAATATCTCTTTTATATATTTCTAAGTATTTTTAAATAATAATCTTTAAGGTGTTTTAAGTTAATAGTACCTTTAAGCCGTCTTTTATACTATATTTATTCTTTAAGGTGTTTTAAGCTAATAATACCTTCTAAATACTATAAGCTATTATTATATATCTTATTTTCAATCTTTTTCTTATTTAGTTTCTTAATCTTATCTTTTATCTTAAGATATTACTACTATTATAAGCTATATTATAATAAGAGCTATAATTATACTATAGCGAATAACTTAAGGTTAAGCTAATATATAGCTAAAGTCGTATAAAACTTTACTTAAACTTAGCTTAACCTTAACCTAAACTTAACTTAAGTATAGGTTACTTAAGCAACCTTTATAAAGTATTATAGAATTTAGTTAGCTACGCTTAGACTCCTTACTTTACTTTTAAAGAGCCTTACGGAACCCCGCGATAAGAACGCTTAAAGCATATACTACGAAGGCTTGCTTAAAAAGATACGATAAACATTACCGGTTAGACCTTACTAAAGTTTCCGAAATATAACTATAGAGGGTTAAAAGCCTACTTAACTATAGTTTACGATATTTTTAACTATAAAAGATACTATAAAAACTATTAAGCGGATTTTACCGGTATCTTTAAAGGATATTTAAGGATTTCCGCGGGATATCTTAATTATAGTTTAGCCTATTTTTAACTATAAAAGCACCTTAAAAGATATAAGATAAACCTTATTGCTATTTTTAAGGGATATTTAAGGATATTTAAGGGATTTCCTTAATTATAGTTTATAATATTTTTAACTAAGCTTATACTTAGTTTATTAAGCGATTTTATAAGAATATTTATAGTCTTTCTATATACTAACAATAAATAAAAAGATAGTATAGTTAAAAATCCTTAAAATTAGCTTAAAGAACTAAGTATAAAGTAACTAGCTATACCTTAAAGAATAGATAAGCTTTTTACTATTTTTAAACATTTATATACGTTTATATATAGTAATTAGTTTATTATACTAGCTTAATTAGCGGTAATTAGTTTATAGTACTAGTTTTAACTAGCGGTAATTAATCCGCGCTTTATCCCTTTATCTTTATACTATAAAGTATAGTAAATAGTAGCAATTCCTACTTATTTAAATAGAAATCCCTTAAATATCCGCTAAGCTAAAAATAACTATATTACACGATTAAGTACTTATTTTATAAGAAGTTAGATACTAAATAATATTTTCTTCGGTAAGAAGCTCCTATTAGCCTTTTAGTTTAACCTAAACAATAAGTACGTCTTCCTTAATACGCTTATAATAAAACTTTAAGATAAGTAGGCTATAAAAGTAAAAAAGGCTATAGCCTATTAAGTATACTAATTTAATAATCTCCTTACCCTTTTTTAAAGTATTATACCGCGATAGCTTATAAAGCTAAATAGGATAAAAAATAAGTTTTACTTAGCTAAGCTAAAACTACTACCTTTAAAAAGGTAATCCGCTTTTAGAATATTAATAAAAGATAGACCGTAAAACAATAAAACCTATATAACTAAGTAAACTAAATTCGGTATTACTTAGATAAATTAATTATCCTTTAAATAAAAGAAGTAAAAATAAGCTAACCTTAAAACTATTTAGCTCCCCGCTTATTAAATACCCTTTAGATTAAGCTTATAATAAAGCTACTTTTTCCTTAAGACGATAAGCTTAGCGGATATTTCTACCGCGTACTATTAATAAAGTTTAGCCTAAGGGCCTTAACTAAAAATCCGCTTTAAAGGATACTTAGTAGTTTCTTAGTTTAGCATTACTATTTAGCCTTATCCGCTATAGCCGCGCTAATTAAAGCATTTTTAAGACTTTTAATTAATAAAAATAAGCCTTTTATACTAAGGGCCCCGCAGCGTACCGGATTCCGGGATATATATAAGACGGAAGGTTAAGCGCTTAGTAAGAATATTAAGACTAAGACCTTAATAATAAGTAATAAGGACGTAGTAAGCGATACCTTAAGCGGGCTAAACCTATTTATACTTAGCGCGTAGATACTAAGACTAAGTATAGCTTTAAGCCCCTTAGTAAGAATAGTAATAATATTAAATAAATAATTCTATAGTCTTTTTTAAGTACTAAAAAAAGAAGACGCGCTTATTAAGCCTTAAAAAAAACCTTAACTATAAGCTAAGGATATAAGGAGATTTAACTTATTAAGACCTTTAAAAGTATCCTTTAATAAAGTTTAGAAAGATAATAAAGCTAATACGTTTTAAAGAGTAGACTATTTTATTAACTTTATCCGCCGAAACGCTAATAAAAGCGAGGCCTATATAGATAAATTTGCTATTTAATTACCCTCCTTTCTTTAAGAAAGTGCGGCAGAATAGTATTTTAAGGACTTCTTAGAACTATAATAAGAAGAACTTAGCGAGCTTAGCGTTAAACTAAGCCGATAGATCTCCGCCTTATAAAAACGGTTTAGAATCCGCTTAAATATAGCGATATAAGCACTTTATAAAACGCACTTTATTATTAAAGATATAGTAATAAGATCTAACTTTAAGTCTTAAATATCGCGCTTATAATATAAAGCTAAGGCCGCGCTTTATTAGCTAAACTACTTAACTATAGTAATCTACTAAAAGCTAGACGTTTACTTATAAGAATTCTTATAACGTTTAGTAGGAAATAAGGATACTAATAAATAGATTAATAAATTTTAGGAAATTCTTTCTTAATTATAAGTTAAATATACTTAAGGATCTTAAAAGCACTTACTAGTATAAAAAAAATAGGTCTTACCTATAAAAAGATAATAGCGGATTAGCCGTACCTTATATATACTTAAAGGATAGTTTAAGACGCCTTAGCTATTTATTAAGGGCTTGCTAAAGCTACGGGTTACGCTTTTAAATAGCTTAATAAGGGCGGATATACTACGGGCCTTATAGCGCTCGCTAAGTTAAAGGAGAAATCTACTTAAATAGTTAAGAATATAAGCTAAGGTCCTCCGGCTTAAAAGGGAAAAAACCTTTAAGACTATACGCTCGCTAATACTAAAGCTAAAGCGGGTATATTATATAACTAAGGAAGGAACTATAATTAAGACTAACGACTATTTAAAGGATAAAGAGTATAATATAAAAAGAGCTTAGTTAGATACTAATAAAAGCTTAAAGAAAACCGCAATCTATACTATAGTAAACTTAGTATAAGAGGCCGATAAAGTATATAAATTTTATAGTAAAGCATTCCCTTAAAAGAATAAGCTTTACTAATATATTAAAGATAAATACCCCCTTAACCTTAATAAAGATATCGCTATATAAAGATATAGCTTAGTATAGTAAGTAGTTATTTAAAAGCTATAAAGCGTTTAAATAGTTAAGGCTTCTTTTAACGTTTAGCTATTAAACCTTAATAAGCCGTTATAATTTACTTATATACGCTTACTAGTCTATAGAAAAAAAGGGCCTAAAAGAAGTATTAAAGCCTATATAAATACCGGGGCAAACTAAAGCCTTATTTAAGCTAACTTAATAAAGACCTTTTAAGACGTTATTATAAACTCCTCTTTATAAATTCCTATTTAAGGAGTAAGAAAGATAGCTACTATTAAATAGGTAGAATTTACAACGTATAGACTAAGAAGGCTAGATAGTAGCTTTACGGTTATAAAGGTAAGGATTAGCGCTTAAATAGTAAAACGCTTAGCAGCTAATATATTGCTTAGATAAGACTTTTTTACTCCTTACTAAGAGGACTTTCTTAACTCTATGTCGGTCTTATAAATCGGGGCCTATAAAGGGATTAAAGCCGAAGTTAAGATAGTTTAGCTAAATCTAGCGATATATAAATAAGTAATTTACTTAATTACTATAACGATTTTAGCTAGTTTTAACTACGCCTTACTTATATAGGTCTAGGCGCCGCTATTAAGGCGTAATATAATATTTTTCCCTCATAACTTTAAGCTCGCTTAGATAATAATATAAGATTATAAGAGCTTTATAGCGATAAACTATTTTAAGGAACTATTAGTACTTTACTAAAGCTAAAGAGTAAGGATAATTACGGACCTTAATAAGCAGTTTTAGCTATATAAAGAAGTCGACGCGATTTCTCCCTTAATAAAAGCCCTTATAAAAAATCTAAATAAAATAAACCCCGCTAAAGACATCTTATAAAAAGATCTTATAGTAAACTATAAGCTCGGAATTAGCCGAACTAAGGACCTACTTAAACTTACTATTAATAAGGGCGTTTAAATCTACGCTAAGAACTTAGAATATATATTAAAAGTCTAAGATATTCTTTAATCGTTTTTTTATTTTTAAAAGAATAAGGGAGTAGTATATATAAATAAATCCGAATATATACGCATTCTTTTAATAAAAGAATAATAATACTAATAAGTCGTATTAAGATTATACCTATTAAGCGATAAAGATAAAAAGGTAGTAAATATAATATTTAGCTAGCTAACTATATAAAGCCGATTAAAATAAGTTTATAAGCTAACCTTTTTCGCTATATCGGTATTTATAGTATAAAAGATAGTAAACGGAAAAGAAAAGGGATAAGTAGTTATAGACTTATAAAGAATTACTACCGTTATTACCTTAAACGCTTACTTAATGCCCCTTTAAAACGATATAATTAAACGCCTTTAAGGAAAGAAGTTTATTAGTACGGTAAACGTATAATCGTTTTTTTATTAGTTTTTAATTTACTAAGACTACCGGGAAAGGTTTATAGTTATAAGCTATCGTAGGCTAAAAAGATTATTAGTAATACTTATAAGCTTTAAGAACTCCCTAGCATACGTTTTAAGGTTTATTAATAACGTCCTTTATAGATACTAAGAATACGCGGCGGCCTATATCGATAATATTATTATCTACTTTAATATAGCTAAAGAATACTTTTAATATTTAAAGGCTATATTCTACGCCTTTTATAATTATAATATTCCCTTATCTAGACTAAAGTCCTTTTTAGTATACGTATCTAAATAGCTCCTTAGATTTAAGGTAGACGCTATTAGCTTAATAAATATAAACGAATATATATAAGCTTTAAGGGATATCGCGTTTTTAAAGAACCTTTAATAGCTTAAGAAATAAATTAGCCTTACTAAGTAGCTACGCTATATAGTCCTATATTTTGCTAAAGAAGTTAATATCCTATAAAAAATAATAAAGCTACTTTAAGTAAGATAGGAAGAAGGAGTCCCTTTAAAGGGCTAAGGATAAGCTTAATACGCCGCAAAAGCCGCTTTTTAGCCTACTTTAAAAGAAAAAAAAGGCCTTTACGATTTTAACTAAGAAACCTACTAAGCCTTAAACGATTTACTATATCGACCACGCTTAATAATTATTTATCTAAATTAATATATCTCGAGAATATAAAATAGCGGCTATAGCTTTTTACTTTAAAGAAGGTATAAAATAAGATAAAAAGACGCTACTAGCTTAAACTTAGGTCTAGCTTATCGTTTATTTAAGCCGCGCCCTTTAAAGCGGAGAACCTTAATACTAGCTTATAAAACTTAAAGTAGCCGGTTTAGTATAAGCAGTTTATAAGTTACGCACTATAGTACTATCCGTAAAAACGCTATAAGTAGTTATCTTTACTAACTATATAAGTACCTAAAAAATTATATACTAGAAATCCCTATTCTTTATTAGTATAAAATCTAATAATAAGCTAGTCTTCGCGTCTTAATACTTAAGCTAATTCCCGCTAAAGGTATACTATATTCTTAGCGTTAAAAATATTATACTAAACGCGCTCTTACGTTTACTATACTAAGATAATAAGCTAGTATTCTTAAACTAAAAAGGGGAATTAAAATATATCTAAAAAGATAAGATAGTAAACTGCGTGTTCTTTTATACGGAAGTATTAATCGAATTACCGCTCTACTAAAAAATAATTAATAAATATATAGAGGATATATAGTAAGTAAAATTTATAGCATAGCTTAGTAATAAAGATAGTATCCTTAAGCTCTTATTCTTTAAGTTATAAAGGTTGCTATACTTTATAGAAAATAATAAACGCTAAAGACTATATATCCTTAAGACCTATATTAAGGAGATCGTTAAAGATACCTACGCTAAATATTTTTATGCCGGCTATACCTATATATAGTAAGATTTATTTAAGAGCTTCTTAATCTTACGGCTTAGTAAATATATAGATAAGGTTATAGATAGCTACGATACTTACTATTATAACTAAACCGATTAAAGTAAAACACTAAAGTAGCTTATCTTAATTTAAAGCTTATTAGTTTTATACTATATAATAGCGATAGACTTTATTACCGGGCTTTTAGTAGTTTAAGCTAAATAATCCTTATAAAAAGATCCTATAAAGAACTTTTTTAATACCTTACTAGCTATTACTAATAAATTCTTAAAGATATATCTTCTTATCTTAAGCAATAACTAGTTTATAGCGGAAGACTAAGTATAAGCGTTATATACTAAGCTACTTTGCGCTAATTAAGGGATTCCGAAGGGGATAATCTTTAATTAAGACGTAAAGTTTACCTTAGTATTTTAGCGGACTTTATAGCAAGCTTTTAGATTAAAGCTTCTTATATTTACTAATTAGTACCCTTAAACTAACGGCTTATTAAAAAGGTAAAACTAAACTATAAAAATCGCGCTACGATTTTTTACTGCTAATTTCCTAAACTTATGCTAAACTAATATACTAATCGCTTTTTAGTTTAGCCTTAATAATTCCTTCTCCTTAGTAATTTACGCGGCCTTTAGTAAGCTTATTATAAGGATAAGAATAAATAATAGCTTTTAGTTTTTAAGTAACTACTTATACTTATAAAACTAAGAGGTCTTATAAGAAAAAGCTAAGTTAGCTATCGCTTATGCTTAAGCCGCTATAAAAGATAGATATAATAAGAAATACCGCCCGCTAAAATTTAAGCCTAGTAATTAAGTCTAGCTATAGCTTAGTAAAAGCTACTATATCGCGGATAGTAAACTAATAAAGCTTTAAAAAAGACGTACTAAGCTATTTAAAGTAACTATTAAAGTAAGATAGCTTATATACTAGCTAAATATAAAAAGGTTCTTTAATATCTATTTAGTCGTTTTAATAATATAACTATACTTAGTAAACGAGCTAGCTATATACTAAAAACTAGTTTAAGATAAAGGGATACCTTACTTAAATAAATAAAAAGTAAAACGAATTTTATAAAGCCGTATATTAAAAAAAGGCGGCGGAAAGCTAAGGAAGAAGTTTTTCGTAGCTTAAAAAGGCTAGCTAAGCAGCTATAACTTATAAGTAAACGAAAAAGCAATCTTCTTACTAAAAATTATAAAAGCCTTTAAAAAGGCATAAAAAGAGTTAGCTACTTAAGTAGTTTAAATAAAAGTATAATACGCGGCCTTTATAACTTAATATAAAACTTTCCGACTAAAAGAATTAAGCGGTTAAGCTTAAGCATAAGATTTAAAGGCTACTATAAGTTATAAAAAACTATAACGTACTACGCTTAAGGTAATTAGTTATTTTAATAATAATATACCGCCGTTTACCTTAAGTAATAAGGCCTTTTTACCTTTATAGTATACTTATTTAAATTCTCTTTACTACTTACCCTCTCTCTTTTCCTTTTTTTCTTTTATAACTATATTTCCCTTTACTACTAGCTATAGTCCGCCGTACCTTACTTACTCCTATACGTATAACCTTCTTTACCTTAAGCCTATAATCCTTATACTCTTATTTTAAGTCTTTTTATTGTTTAATGTCTCTTATAACGAAGATTAGCTATTTTATAACTACTTTTTTAGCCCGCTCTTTTATAAGCCCTTATACTTTTAATATTAAGAATATAAGTAAGCGCTTAAGCTTTATAAAAACAAGGCGGCTATTCTCTATAGCTTTAAGTCCTTTAATAAGAGTTAAAACCTTTAGGTTTAAGCTTTTATATAAACCTACGCCGCCTTCCGTAGCCGCGCTTAAGCTAATAGATTTAACCTAAACTATAGTACTATAAAGGATAGCCTATACTACCCTCTTTAAATACTTAACTTAAACGACTTACTTCCCGGCCTTATACTATAGCGTAGTTTAGATAGCCGGTTTCGATATAACTTAGCTATACCTCCCGCTTAGCTCTTCCTATTTAGAAGCCCCTACCGCTTATATATTTTTTAAGGTATAGCTAGAAATCCTTATTAGTAAAATAACTAGCTAATACTTAACGTTTTTAAGTTAGCTAATCTTATTATAGTCCTAAAATTTATAATAACCGCTATAGCTAGTAGAAACCCGCTTTAGCTAAATAACTAAAACGATATCCGTGCTATTCTTAACTATATATTTAAAGCCTAGCTTAACTAGTTTATAGCTAAGTTTATAGCGGCGTCTTAAGCTACTTTAGCTAAAACTTTATCTTATTTTATATACGGTCTAGCCTATACTATAAAATCCTTTTCCTCGCTTATAGCCGCTATAAGCTTTAAAGACTTATTTAGTCTTACTTAGTAAACGCTCTTTTTACTTACTACTATACTTTACCTAGCTATATAAAGGCGTATAAGCGCCTTATTATAGTCTATCCGCTATCCTTCTTTAACTAAAAGAGATAGCAATAACTAGCCTTATAATATATTCCGCCGCTTAATCCTATAAAAGCCGTTAATAGTAATTAATATATTCCTTAATAAGCCTAGCTTTATAAGCTTATACTCTAGCGACGAGATTATAATAATTAAGAGTTCTTACTTAGCTATAAACTACGCTAAGCATTACTTATAGGCCTATAAAGAGTTTAAACGCGACCTAACCTTAACTTAAGCAATAAAATTCCTAGGCTTTAATATCTGCTTTATCGGCCGTACTAACTATATGCTTTATATTCTCGCCTTTAAGACCCCTTTTATAAAGAGGTTATTTAAGACTATTAAGTATATTTAAAACCTTAAAAGCAAGGAGTTAAGCACTAAGGCTATTAAGGACTTTATTACCTATTTTTAAGCGGGAATATAAATATTTAATACCTTAGTACTAACTAAACTTATTAATATTAGCGGGACGGCCTACCTTTACCTTTATACCTTCTTAGTAGCTAGACGCGCGTTTTTTAGTAAAAAGACGTAAGTAGTAGCGCTATATAAAAAGGATAATAAGTTTAAAAGCCTAGTAACGGAAAGCGGGAGATAACTATAATAGCGGTAGTAAGTAAAATAAAATATCTTGCTTATAAGCGGCGTATAAAGCTAGTAAGTAGTATAGGAAATTTAGCGGAGGATTATAAATAGCGTAAGAAAGTAAGTAAGGTAATAATATAAAATAAGGCTTAAATAAAGCTGGTCTTTTATAATATATCCCGCTAAAAAATTAAAGCATTCCTTAGTATAAAGACTCTTTATTACTTAATAAGTGCTTAGATATATACTTTAAAAAAGAGTTAGAAAACTTTACTATAAGTTTTAGCTAAACGCGCTAATTGCCTTAATAAAAGCAAAGACGTATAAATAAATATAACGTAAGGATCTATAATAAAAGCCGCTTATTAACTATCTTAAGCTACTTAGCTATTATCGGCTAAATAGGCCGAAAAAACTATTAAAAGGGTAAAGATAGCGTACTATTAATATAGTATAAAAACACTATTACGAAGCTATTACTTAGCGCCCCTTTTACTTTATTTTTACTTTAAACTAATAAGGATATTAGCTTTTCTTTTTTACTTAAAGGAGTTATTATAGAATTTAGTTAGCTACGCTTAAACTCCTTACTTTACTTTTAAAAAGCCTTATAAAACCCCGCAATAAAAATACTTAAAGTATATACTATAAAGGCTCGCTTAAAGAGATATAATAAACATTACTAATCGGACTTAAATAAGGTTTTTAAGATATAACTATAAAGGGTTAAGAGCTTACTTAACTATAGTTTACGATATCTTTAACTATAGAAAATACTATAAAAACTACTAAGCGGATTTTACCGGTATCTTTAAAGGATATTTAAAGATTTCTATAAAATATCCTAACTATAGTTTAGCCTGTTTTTAATTATAAAAGCACCTTAAAAGATATAAGATAAACCTTACCGCGATTGTTAAGGGATATCTAAGGATATTTAAGGGATTTCCTTAATTATAGTCTATAGTATTTCTAACTAGGCTTATAATTAGTTTATTCGGCGATTTTATAAGGATATTTATAGTTTATCTATATACTAACGATTAATAAAAGGATAGTATAGTTAAAAATCCTTAGAATTAGCTTAAAGAACTAAGTATAAAGTAACTAGCTATACCTTAAGAAATAAATAAGCTTTTTACTATTTTTAAACCTTTATATACGTTTACGTATAGTAATTAGTTTATTATACTAGCTTAACCGGCGGTAATTAATCCGTAGTACCGGCCCCGATTAGTAGTAATTAGTCCATAGTACTAGCCTTAACTAGTAGTAATTAGTCCGCGCCTTATCCCCTTATCCTTATACTATAAAGCATAGTATAAAGTAAGAAGCTATATAGCTTAAATAAAGATTTCCCCTTCCCTCCTTAGCTTTAAATAAAGAATTATTTGGCTATATACTACTAAACTAAGTATATATAGGCCCTTAAAATGTTTAAAGCTCCTTTTAAATAGGGTTATATAACTAAAAAAAGACTTAGTAATTATAATATAATATAAGTAAGAAGCTTACTTAGTATAAAGGGGCTATGCTTAAAGGAGGTAAAAAGGAGGGCTAAAAGAGGCTAATATTTAAACTAAGGTTAAATAAGCAATCCTCTTACTATAGGTAAAGGCCGTGAAAATAAGCTACTAAGTTTTAGTAAGCTAGTAGTAAATTAAATAGCTAATAAGCTAGTTTAAAGCCTTAATATAAAAGCTAAAAGAGATAGTAAGAACGGATATATAAAAAGAGGCCGGCTTATTAACCGGTAGCTTAATACTACCTTATAATATAATAGCGGGGGCTATAATACTTATAATAAAAAAAGAAGTAATAAAGAAAAAGAATTAGCGGAAGCTACTCTTAGCGCTAAGAAAGTTTAACGGCTAGTATTACTACTTTACGCTTTAAGTACAATATATATATAAAAAGTATAAGATCTACTAAGACGTCTTTTTAAGCGTAAAAGAGGATTTTTACTTAATCTATAACTATTTAAATATAAGGCTATAGTAGACTATAATAACTTATTATAGTACTAATATAAATCAAGGTTATAATTAATAAAAATTCTTTAAGTACCTTAATTTAATTTACTTTAATATTAATATCGAATCGTAAGAAGTAGTAGCTATCTATATAATTAAATAAAGAGAGAATTAAACGTTTACGGCGTTCTTTCTTAAGTTCGAATAAAGGCTTTTAAAAGCGGGAGGGGGGTTATAGCTATATAATATATAGATTGTGTTCTTAAAAAGCGCCTTAAGCCTTCGCCTTAAGGAGGTACTTGCAATAGTTAACCTTTTAACTTTAAGCTTCTTAGCGTAAACTAATAAGGTAGCATAAATCGTAGTAAAGCTAAAAAAGGTTAAATAAAATAAGTAGCCGTTTTAAAGCTAAAAGAAAGTAATAAAAGGGGCGACTTAAAACTAAAAAGACTTAAAGGGCGATACTTTAATAAGTAAAATTAACGCTATAACTTAGTTAAGAGGAGGATAAAGCTAGCCCGATATATAAAAGTATTTCGCTTATAAGGTAATAAGGCATATCGCTTGCTTTTATAAAAAGAAAAAAGAAAGAACTTTATAAGTAGCTATAGCTATAGCTAAGGAGGTAAATAAAGTAGATTCCGATTTAAAAAAAAAGGAACTTTAATATAAAGTTAAGCGCTAAAGGAGAAAGAAAAATAGTAAATAGCTTAAAAGTTAATAAAAAAGCACCTTATGCTAAACTTAGTACTACTTAAGGTTAGTATTAATAAGAAGAAAGGGCTTAACGCACTTATAAATATAGGCTATAACTACTATACTATAATAAGTAAGAGGGTAGAGATAAAGCTATAAATAATTTTTATAAATAAAATAAAGAGGCTACTATAGCTGTTCTTAAAAGATATACTAGCGCTTTAAATAAAAAGTATTGTAGTGTTTAAGATAAAGATTAATAAGTATAAGGGAGTAAAATATATTCTCCCGCAGCCTATAGGCTAAATATAGCATAAATAACACATAACATAAATGCGCTAAAATATATATTAAATCCGCTATATAATTTTACATACTTTTATATTATTCCACCTATATATAAGCAAGATATAAGCAGATTAGGAAGAGGTATATATAAAGACTATATGTATAATCCGTGCTAAGTCGCTACGCCACCTTGTATTCCTTGCGGAATTAATCCCTAGGCTTATAAATATAATATTAACCTAACAACAGCTATTAGCCTACTATATATAACTGCGCTAAACAGGGGGCTCTTTTTCTAAATTATCTTTTATACCGAAATACCTCTTAAAAAAATCTATAAAAACCATAGCTACTAAGAACGACTATTAATTTCGCAAGCTAAAAGGTTCTTTAAATTATTCCTCTTAGTTACTCCGAATAGAATCCGTTTTTATCCGGGAGAAAGCCGCCGGAGCCGTCTTTTAAGATTTATATACTAAATCCGCGAAGATCTTTACTATTATACGTCTTATAGTTAAGGATAGTCCTCTCTCTTAGATAAAACACTATACAACTATAAAGTTAGCTTAAGAAGCTTTAAAAACCCTTTATAATCTAGTAAATTTTACCTTAAATCTTCTTCTTATAAAAGAACTATTTAATATAACCCTTAAAACCTATACTTTAATCGAGGCATATCTTAATAAGATAAAAAAGCTTTTCGATAAGCTAAATACACGAGAAATTAAAATCCTTAAGGTAGTAATAATTACCTAGATTTTAAAATGCTTAAATAGCTTATATTTTAATATAATAAAAACCCTATTCCGTTAGTAATCCTAAGTACTAAAAGTACTAATATCTAGTAAAGTATATACCGCTAGATATAAAGGAGTAACTAGTAAAGTAAATACCGCTAGTTATAAGTTATAACTATTAAAGTAGATACTAGTAGTTATAAGGAGAGATAATATAGCTTAATAGTTAAAAACAGCTAGTATTAGCTATAAGCGGTATAAGCTAAACGTGCTTATATTCGGCTTAAGTTAGCTTTAGCTAGCAACGGGATTTATATTAACTAATATCTTATATAAAGTTAAGGTAGGAGGCCTTTTTTTTATATAATCGACTAATACCTTATATAAAGTTAAGGCAGGAGGCCTTACTCTTAAAGAGGATAAAATCTCGTAAAAGGTTTTAAGATAAGGATATCTAGTCTTATAAGCTAGTTATAAGTAATAAAGCGTATATTACTTATAACTAGTAATAGATATAGTATAAGCTATTTCTATTAGCTTAAAAAGAAGTTTAGTAACCTTATAAGTTATTTAAGGTATAAGTTATAGCTTAATATATAAAAGCATAAAAAAGCATATAAAAGGGGAACCTTTTAGTAGCCTTAAAAAAGTTTAAAAGGAGGTCTTCGCACCTTTTTCCCTTAACTTCTTTCCTTTCCTTCTTTTTTTTTCTAGCTAGTTTTAACCTAAGAAATCCGCATAATAAGATAAACTTACCTTATTTAGTTTAGTAGTCTATACTCAGTCTTTTTTATCCCTTTTAGTAAGTAAATTTAAATTAAATAAAGGATATAAAGCTTCTTAGCGTATAAGAAATGCTAAAGGTTCCGTAATATAAAACTAGCTTATAAGAGTCTTTACGATCAAACAGCTTTAGCAAAGATTACTTAGTATTTTATACTTAGTAAGTTCTTTAAGTTATTTAATAAAAAAAAGGAATTTATTATAATTATATCTATCTAATTATAATAAATAGAAGAAGAAATATCTGCTTTTACGATATTATAGCCGATTAGTTAGCTATAGGCTAGTTTAAGGTATTTAGAGCTTCCTTATCCTCTAATAAGCTTTATAGATAGTAGTTCTATTTTAAAGATTAAAGCTTTTAAACCCTATATTAAAGAATTAGCTAAGCTATAAAAGTTTATTACTTCTCTTAAAGCTTATTTTTAGTTTTATCCTACTACGATAAATTAAGAAAGAGTAAAGGTTATATTTATATTTAGTTACCTATAAAGCTTAGTAACAATATAGTTCGAACCGATTCTTAAGGATTATATAGATAATAGTCTTAAAGATAGGAATTCCGAGACGAAGAATATTTTTAAGAATTTCGATAACTTTAAAGAAGCTCTACGAAAAACGTTTAGAATTATAAATAAGCAACAATTAGCAGAGCATAAATTAAGAAGCCTTAAGTAAGTTATATCTTTATCTGCTTACGTAGCTCGATTCCGATAAATAACCTTTAAGCTAGAATAAGAAGATAATGCCCTTATAGCTACGTTCTATAAAGGACTAAAAGAAGAAGTTAAAGACGAAATCTACCGCTTAAATAAGCTAAAGACGCTATTAAACTATATTAATCTAGCGGTCCGGATAGATAATAAGCAGTATAAACGCCGGTAATAGAGGAAACACCGTTTAACTCTTAGCGGGGTTATTAAGAAAAATAATAAGAAGCAAAAACGCGACTTAAGTTACGATATAATAAACCTAGATACCCTTAAAGCGAGCCCGCTAAAGCCCGCTAGAAAAGCTATTCGATGCTTTAATTATAGGAAGGAAGGCTATATCGCAAGAGACTATATTAAGAAAAGGAATTCCTTTAAGGGAAGGAATATGCTTATTCGTAAGAATAATGCCCTCTTAGCTTACGATCCGCGATATACTTTACTACTACCTTTAACCGAGGATACCGATATTAACATAAAGCTTATTATACTAACCCCTAGTCTATTTAAGACTAGTTTGCTTATAAAGGGTCTTTATAAAGAAGAACCCGAAGTTAAGATAGAAGCTAAGAGCTTAGATAACTAGTAAAGAAATGCTTTTAAGACTAAGGATAATTATTAGCACGGAACTTCCTTATAAACTATTAACGAAGACGACGAAAACGCTCCTTATTTTAATATAAACGTTACGCCTTAAAATATAAAAGAAAGCTATAATCCCGAAGACCTTAAATTATAAGAAATAGACGAAGAGCCCTCTTTTAAGAGAGAAGATAGCGACGGGCCTTATGCTCCTTTTATAGAATATCTTAATATAGTAATTACTATTAAGGATAAGGTATATAAGTAGCTTTCTTAGACTAAATACTATAATAATAACTGCCTTATATACCTTTCGGATAAGTAAGAAAGCGGCTAGTTTCTTAAACTAAAGAAGAATTTTAATAAACCTGCTATAATAACTAAGGAACTTGCTACCGATACTAAGGGTTTTATAGAAAACCTTAAGGAGGATATCGAAGCTAATAAAAAGGAACTTTCGTAAAAAAATACCGATAACCGGATTAAAATTAAATAACTTTTACTCTTTAAGTAGTATAATAAAACGACTATCGAAAACCTTTATAATAGTAACCTAGCTTAAACGAACAAGATAATTAAGCTAAAGGAAGATTATATATCTCTTTTTATATATATAACCGATTTAATTAAGAAAAACGACGATCTTAACTTAATAAGGATACGGAATTCCTTAACTTAGCTATTAAAGATATGTTTAAACGATGCAGTAAGTATTTCGAGACTAATTATAATCTTCGCAATAAGAATTATAATTTAAAAATGCTCTTATAAGTAAAGAGATTCTCGAAAGATATGCTTAAAAATTAGCTAGAAGCTAAGCAAGAAAGGATTAACGACTAAAAACGATAAAAAGAAATTAATTGTACTAAAGATATTAATATTATTAGTAAAGCAGTTAGGAACTATAAAGCTAGGAAAAATCTAGTTTTTAAAGCTTATAAACAGCTTAGTTACTTAAATAGACTAATTTTATAGAAAGAATTAAGATCTACTAAGAATTTAGTAGACGAGGTAAAAACCTAACAAGCTTAAGAATAATAAGGCTTTTTCCTAGTAAATAAAACTTACTTATATTAAATAATAATTCTCGAAGTATAAAAATGACCTTTATATTAAAGTTAAAAGGATATCGCCTTAACGTATTAGTAGATTGCGGTGTAATAAGTAGCTATATTTCCCCTATAACGGTAAATTGTCTAAAATTACGTTATAGAAAAAAAGACAAGCCTTATATACTTTTTTTAGTAAAAGGATTACCCTTTAAGTATAATAACGGTAAGATTATGCTAAAGACTAATCCTTTTAAGTATACGATCGGGATTTATAACTTTAAATATTCTTTTAACGTCTTAGCTATTAGCTATAATATTATATTAAGACTACCCGTTTTATAGAAATATAATCCTTTAATAGATTGGGATAAAGGCCTTTTAAGGTTTAAAGACGATACTTTAAATATCTCTTTTTATAATCTAATAAAGGACGAACCTAGAACGAAACCCTCGAATAATTTAAATACGACAATACCTAACGATAACTATATAAACAATAGTAATAATAAGGATAACTAAGCTTCTTATATAGATATAAATATCGTAATAATAGATATCGTAATAAAAGACGATAAGACGACTAGTACGACTATAGATAATACGACTACGACTAGTATAATGCAAGCGAAAATAGCGCCGAACCTTAGTAAAGAGACTAAAAGCCTCGGAGATAATTATAACGCTACTTATAATTTATTAAGAAAAAATCTATTAAATACCTTAAAGGATATTAAGCAGCAATACCTTAAGTAAAAAGATAAGATTAAGAAGAAATAGAATAAGAGAAAGATTAAGAATAAGATATATAAGATTAGCTCGTAGTGTTCGGAAGGTGCTATTAATTTAAAGCACTTTAAAGAGCGAATGTAGTATACGAAACGTTTAAAAGATACTATTAATTTAAAACACCCTAAGGATTATTATCTAAAAATACTTAGAAATATACTAAAGAGATATTTCGATATATTTACGCCGCTACCTAAAGATAAATTACTACTACGCGGTAGTTAAGATTACGAAATTAAGTTAAAAGAAGGCTCTAAGCTTAGATTCCGTAAGATATATAACTTAAATAAGAAGTATCTAAAGTTATTAAAAAAATATATTAATAAAAACCTACGAAAAAGTAATATTAAAAAGTCTAAATTAAAGTATAGAGCTCCTATATTATGTACCTTAAAAATAGCAAAGATAAAGAAAGAACTCGACTTTATATTGATTTTAGAGAGATAAATAACAATATAATAAAAGACCGGACTCCGTTACCTCTTATAAGCGAGATAAGAGATAGATTAGCTAATAAGTAGTAGTATACTAAGGTTAACCTTAAATTTACTTATAGCTAAATATGCATTAAAGAAGGAGACGAATTTAAAATAGCCTTTAAAACGCGATACGGACTTTAGAAATTCTTAGTTATGCCTTTAAGATTAACTAATATACTAGTAACCTTTTAAAAGAGAATTAATAGTATATTTAATCTTTATTTAGACCGTTTCTATATAGCTTATTTAGATAATATTATTATTTACTTAAATACGCTAAAGCAACACTATAAAGAAGTCGATATAGTGCTAAAGGCGTTAAGAAAAGCTAGCTTATATATCTTACTAGAGAAATATAGCTTTTATATATAAAAAGTGGAATTCTAAAGGCATATAATTACCCCTTTTTATATAAGGATAGATCTATAGAAGATTTTTACAATTAAAGATTAGCTGTTCCTACGAATATTAAGGAAATCCAAAGCTTTATAGAATATGTAAATTATTATAGGAAGTTTATATCGGACTTTCTTAAGATAATTATACCGATCCTTTTAGTATTAAAGAAAGCTAAAACGGACCCTTTTAAGTAGAACTTAAAGGTAAACGAAGCTTTTAAAAAGATTAAAAGATTACTTATTAAAGAGCCTATATTAAATACCTATAATATAAAGAAGCCGTTAAAGTTAAAAATAGATGCTTTTAATTTTATATTAAGCGCGTAATTAAGTTAGCGCGATAAGAACAATATTCTTAAACTAATAGCTTTCTACTTAAAGAAGCTAGTTAGTATAGGGATTTATTATCCTATTTACGATAAAGAATTCTTAGCTATTATACACGCTTTTAAAGAATTTCGGCATTATATTTTAGGAAATAAATATAAACTTAAGGTTTATACGGATTAAATTAATATTAGTTATTTTGCTATAATATCGTAGTTAAATGCTAGGTAAATAAGATAGGCTAAATTTCTTTTATAATTTAATTATAAGATTATTTATAAAAAAGGTTTTAGGAATAACCAAGCTAATATAATTAGCTAACAACCGGACCTTAACAGTAAAAAAGAGCCTTATAAAGAGACCTTACTATTTTTAAATAATAATAGTAATTTAAAGTTAAAAACGTTATATATACTATTTAACGTATAAGGAGATCTTACTACTTTAGAATTACTTAAGAATTCTTATTAAATCCTAGATAAAAAAAAATATAAGAATCTTAAGTAAGAAGAAGAAATAGCGTTTTATAAGAATAAGCTATTCCTTACCCTAAAAACTAAGAAAACAGTTATAACGGACTTTTATTCGCACCTATTATACGGACATTAAGGTATTATAAAAACCTATAATAAAATTAAAAATTATTATAATACCTACAACCTCTATAAGAAAATCTAAGGAGTTATTAAGTTATGTAAAGTATATAATAAAAGCAAGGCTACACGATATAAGCCTAACGGTAACTTAATTCCTCTTAAAGTTCCTTTAAGACCTTAAGACTTTATAGCCTTGAACTTTATTACGAAACTACTAAAGTCTATAGATCCTACGACTAGTCTAAAATACGATTTTATTTTAGTTATAGTTAATCGTCTTACGAAGTACGGCTATTTTATTTTAACGTATAAAGCTATAGATATAGAAAAGTTATCTTATAACTTTCTAAGATATATTATAGCTAATCGAGGACTTCCGAGTTCGATTATTTCGAATAAGGATCGGGAATTTATCTCGAATTTCTAGCAAGGCTTAACGCGAGCCTTAGGTATAAAGCATAAATTATTTACTGCTTTTTACTTTATTATAGACAGAATAATAAAACGATTAAATTTAACGCTTTAGTAATACCTTAAAAGCTATATAAATTATTAGTAGGATACTTAGCTTTCTAAATTGCTTATAGAATAATTAGCGTATAATACCTCTTATTTTAAGCCTATTAAGAATACTCCGGTATTCGCGAATTATAGCTTTATTCCTAAAGCCTATAAGTCTTCTTTATTAAAAGAAGTTATAGCTAAAAAAGCTATATTAAACTCTAAGCAGTTAATTAGCTTATATAGATTTATAAACTCAGAATTAAAATATATTGCTAAGAAGATGTCGTATTATTACGATAAGAGATAGTCTTTAGAACCTTTTTTATTTAAAGGCAATAAAGTATATCTTCTAACGAGGAATTTTAAGACTAATAGACTAAATAAGTCTTTAGATTATAAGAAGATAGGACCTTTTTAAGTTATAGAGAAAATAAAAAAGGTTAATTATAAGTTAAAACTTTTAATTAGTCTACTTATATACCTTATGTTTTATATATCTTTATTAAAGCCGACTTTATAGAATACTAAGGTAGTAAGAGAGCTAGACTTAAAGAGAGTTAAAGATAGCGAATATATAGTAAAGGCTATACTCGCTAAGAAAATAGAAATTTAAGAACACTTTTATTTAGTAAAGTAAAAGGACTATCTTAGTTCGGATAATACTTAAGAACCTATAAAGCACTTAAGAAATGCTTTAAAAAAAGTTAAGGATTTTAATCGATAAAGCCCTTAAGGGGAAGTATTAGCTTCTTTAAGCTAGGATTTCTTTACTATCTTAAATAATAGAAGTAAAAGGAAATCTAGATAAGATTTTCTTTAAAAAAAGATCTATAGAGATAAAAGATTAGGATTTTCTTTAAAGAACTCTTAAGGCTACTCTCTTTAAAGTAAGATTTCTTTAATTGTTTAAATAGTTTCTTAAAGGTTAAGAAGAACCTATAAGAAAAGGACGTTTGTCTTTCTAGGTTTAAAAAGACCTTAAAGAGGGGAATATATAACAGAAACCTTATTCCGTTAGTAATCCTAAGTACTAAAAGTACTAATATTTAGTAAAGTATATACCGCTAGATATAAAAGAGTAACTAGTAAAGTAAATACCGCTAGTTATAAGTTATAACTATTAAAGTTAATACTAGTAGTTATAAGGAGAGACGATATAGCTTAATAGTTAAAGATAGCTAGTATTAGCTATAAGCGGTATAAGCTAGACGCGCTTATATTTAGCTTAGATTAGCTTCGGCTAGTAACGGGACTTATATTAACTAATGTCTTATATAGAGTTAAGGTAAGAGGCCTTCTTTTTATATAATCGACCGATACCTCGTATAAAGTTAAGGCGGGAGGCCTTACTTTAAAAGAGAATAAAATCTTATAAAAGGTTTTAAGATAAGGATATTTAGTCTTATAAGCTAGTCGTAAGTAATAAAGCATATATTACTTATAACTAGTAATAAAGATAGCGCAAGCTATTTTTATTAGCCTAAGAAGTAGTTTAGTAACCTTATAAGTTATACGGGGTGTAAGTTATAGCTAAATATATAAAAGTATATAAAAGCATATAAAAGAGGAACCTTTTAATAGCCTTAGAAATATATAAAAGGAGGTCTTTACTCCTTTTTCCCTTAACTCCTTTTCTTTTATTCTTTTTTCTTTTTTAGCTAGTTTTAACTTAAGAAATCCGTATAATAAGATACCCTTACCTTATTTAGTTTAGTAGTCTGCACTAAGTCTTTTTTATCCTTTTTAGAAAGTAAATTTAAATTAAACAAACTATATAAAGCTTCTTAGCATATAAGAAACGCTAGGGGTTCTATAACATCTAGCTTTATAATTAATATTTCTTAAGCTCTTTAAGATAACGCTTAAGCTTATACTTTAAAATTACTTTCTTCCTCTTTAATAGATAAGTTTAAAAGGATTAAAGCTTTAAAAGGTCCTTTTTTTAATTAGCCGTTCTTTTTACATAGTAAAAAACCCGCCTTTTATAAAAATTATAAGAAAAAGGGCTATGCTATAAAAGACTGTTTTTAGCTTAAGGAAAATAAAGATAAGGCAAAGGTAGTAGGTTTAAAACTTAAAGCTTCTTTTTTTTCCTCTTTTTCTTATAAAAGGCCCTTTTTAATTAAACCTTCTTAGGACTATTTAAATAAGAATAATAAGCGTTCTACGCCTATACCCTCCTCGGGAAAGTCTTCTTAAGAAAGAGTTTTAGTTACTAAAAGATTAGTAGTTAAAGGCTAAAAAAAGAGACGGGTTTTCTCCTTTAAAGAGTCCTCTCCCTTTAAAAAAACACTTTATATTTCCGACTCCTTAACTTAGGTAAATAACCCTCCTCTTTAACCTTCTATACCCTCTATACTCTCTATACCCTCTGTACCCTCTATACCCTCTATACCCTTTATACCCTCTATTCCCTTTATATTTACTATACCTCTTTTATATACACCTTTTTTATATACCTCTTTAAAAGAGAAAAAGAAAGCTAATATAAGAAATATTATAAAACCTTTAAAGCCACTTCTTTCCTTTACTTCTTAGGTTGTTTTTAAGGTAGATAAAAATATTATAAAAGTAAAAAAAGAGAATATATAGAATTTTATCTTTAATATTAAGGCTTCTAAACATATAGTATTTAATTAATCACTCCTCTCTTCTTATAAAGATATATATATAACTATTACTTAAGGAAAAGCGTCTTTTATAATAGTTAAAGCCGTAGGAAATTTTTATTTTAAATTTCCTAATAGCAATATACGCTATATATTAAAAACCTGCTTATTACGGGCTATACCGTAAGAAGAGCTATAGTTATACTATAGCGAATAACTAAGAGTCGGGCCGACGTATAGCTAAAGTCGCATAGAGCTTTACTTAAACTTAGCCTAACTTCGACCTAAACTCGACTTAAGTACGGGCTGCTTAAGCGACCCCTATATAGTATAGAGCTGCGTAGCCTAGATAGAGATTTCCCCCTTCCCTCTTTAGCTTTAAATAAACAATTATTCGGCTACGTGCTACTAAACTAAGTATACGCAGGCCCTTAATATATCTAAAGCTCCTTTTAAACGAGGTTATATAACCTAGGAAAAGACTTACTAACTACGATATAGCGCGAGTAAGAAGCCTACTTAGCATAAGGGGGCTATGCTTATAAGGCTTAAGAAGGAGGGCTAGGAGAGGCTAATATCTAAATAAGAGTCGAATAAGCGATCCTCTTACTATAAGCGGGGGCCGTTAAAACAAGCTACTAAGTTTAAGCAAGCTAGCAGCAGATTTAATAGCTAATAAGCTAGTTTAAGGCCTTAATATAAAAGCTAAAGGAGACGGTAAGGATATATATATAAGGAGGGGCCGGCTTATTAATCGGTAGTTTAATGCTACCTTACGATATAATAGCGGGGGCCGCAATACCCGCAATAAAGAAGGAAGCAATAAAGAAAAAGGACTAGCGGAAGCTACTCCTAGCGCTAAGGAAATTCGACGGCTAGCGGCGCTACTTTACGCCTTAAGCACGATATATATAAGAGAAGTGTAAAATCGACTAAAACTTCTTCTTAAGTCTAAAGGAGGTTTTCTACTTAATCTATAACTACCTAAATATAGGGCTATAGTAAACTATAGCGACTTACTATAGTACCGGCGCGGACCGAGGTTACGACTAGTAAGAATTCCTTAAGTACCTTAATTCGATTTACCTTAACGTCGATATCTAATCGCGGGCGGCGGCGGCTATCCGCACGATTAAATAAGGAGAGAACTAAACGTTCGCGGCGTTCCTCCTTAAGTTCGAGTAAAGGCTCTTTAAAGCGGGAGGGGGGTCGTAGCTATATAATATATAAATCGTGTTCTTAAAGGGCGCCTTAAGCCTTCGCTTTAAGAAGGCGCTCGCGACGGTTAACCTCTTAACCTTAAGCTTCTTAGCGTATACTAATCGGGTAGCGTAGATCGCGGTAAAGCTAAAAAGGGTCTAGTAAACTAAGTAGCTATTTTAAGGCCGGAAGAAAGTAACGGGGGGGGGACTTAAGATCGAAAAGACTTAAAGGGTAATACCTTAATAAGTAGAATTAACGCTATAACTTAGCCGGAAGGAGGATAAAGCCGGCTTAATATATAAAGGTATTTCGCTTATAGGATAACGAGGTATATCGCCTGCTTTTATAAGAAGAAGAAAGAAAGAACCTTATAGGTAGCTATAGCTATAACCGGAGAGGTAATTAAAGTAAATTCTAATTTAAGAAAAGAGGAACCTTAGCATAAAGTTAAGCGCTAAGGGAGAAGAAGAAATAGTAAGCGGCTTAAAAGTTAATAAGGAAGCACCTTATACTAGACTTAATATTACTTAAAGTTAGTATTAATAAGAAGAAAGGGCTTAACGCACTTATAGATATAAGCTATAACTACTATACTATAGTAAGCGAGGGGGTAGCGATAAGGCTACGGATACCCTTTATAGATAGGATAAGGAGGCTACTACGGCCCTTCTTAAAAGACGTACTAACGCTTTAAACGAAAAGGATCGTAGTATTTAAGATAAAGATTAATAAGCACTTAAAATAGATATTCGCCTATATAGTACCGGAGTTAAGCCACGATATATTCTTAAGAAGACTATAGATAAAGAAGAACGAGGTAGTTTATAACGCCGGGGGGGATCGGATCTAGTACGGAAAAGCGGGGATTTAGATCGGCCTTTAAGGATTAAAGGAAGCCGCGAAGATCGTAAATATCTAAGAGGCGAAGCTAGTAAGCGCCTCTATCTTCGCGGCGGAGTGCCGATAGGAAAAGGCCTAAAGGGATAGCTAGGGGCGACGATAAGCGCTTAACGTAAAGGCGGTTACGATAAAGGATATAGAAAGAGCCCTTTAGCTAAAGACGCCGGTTAACCCGGCGGACTATATCCCGGCTTAAGCACTATAAGCTTATCTAGACCTTTTCGCACCTATAAAGGCACTTAAGCAGCCCCCGTTTTAACTAGGCGTAAACTATAAGATCTATCTTACCTTAAATAAAAACGGTAAGGAACCGCTATTACTATAAGGGCCCCTTTACGATATATCGAGAGAAAAACTCCTCGTCCTTTAAAAGACCTTAAACGAGCTACTAAAGGCGAATCTTACCTACTTAAGTAGTTCGTTAGCCGCGGCGCCGGTATTATTTATAAGGAAGGCCGATAGCTAATTACGCTTTTACTATAACTACTAAGCCTTAAATACGATTATAAAGAGGGACTAGTATACGCTACTATTAATTATAAAAACGCTAAGGATATTAGTAAAGGCATATTAGTTTACGAAACTTAACGTCGTTATAGCGTTTTATAAGATTAAAATCGTAGAGGGCTATAAGTTTAAGACGGCCTTTTGGACGAGGTTTAGACTATTTAAATAGTAAGTATGCTTATTTAGCCTTATAAAAACGCCGGCTACCTTTTAGCGCTATATTAACTAAGTGCTAAAAGACTACCTTTATAAGTTTATTATAGCGTATATAAATAACGTTTTAATTTACTTATTAAGGTCGCTCCGCGACTACTAAAAGAAAGTAGCGAAGGTGCTTAAAAAGTTATAAAAAGCAGGCCTTATACTAAACCTATAAAAATACGACTTTATAACGAAAGAAGTAAAGTACTTAAGTTTTATTATATAGGCCGGGGGTAAGGTTTAGTGCGACTTAGAGAAGATTAAGGCTATTTAAACATAGTAAGCGCTAAGGAACGTAAAGGGCGTTCGGAGCTTCCTTAAGTTTGCGAATTACTATTATGCCTTTATCCCGCTTTACGCTAAAGCCTCGCGGTGCTTAAACGGTCTTTATAAAAAAAACGCGACGTTCTTATAAACGGATAAGCATTAAGCCGCGTTTAAGTTTATCTAAGAGGTATTTTATAACGCGCTAGTACTATAGCTATATAACCTTAAGAGGGAAATATACTTAAAGGCGGACTACTTTAAATATATAATAAGCGGCGTGCTAATATAAGTAAGACTAAATAAGATACGATATTTAGTTAGGTTCTTTTTAAAATAACTTAATATAGCGGAGTATAACTACTTAATCTACGATAAGGAGTTACTCGCGATTATATAATACTTAGACTTTTAAGGGGTAAAGTTATATAATATACTAGCGTTTACGGTGCTAACGGATTATAAGAACTTAAAGTACTTTATAATAAAAAGGAAATTAAATAAAAGGTAAAGTAAGTAAGCGATAAAGCTCGCTTTATATAACTTTATATTAAAGTACCGCTTAAGGAGGTTAGCGGTAATACTTAACGCTTTATCGCGCCGTAACTAAGATAAGCCGGAAAGGGTATTCGATAAAAGGGAAATAAGACGCGTAATATAAATAATCCCGGATAGCGCGCGATTAATAAGACATTAAGTTCCCCTTAGCGGCGAGCACGTAAACCTCTTACGACGATTAATATAAGAAGAGCGTACTATCGCGATAATATAGGAGGGGGATAAAAACGCGGGGTTAATCGCCTATATAAGTAAGGCAGACGACCCCGCACCTTAAAATAAAGGCGGGGCGAATAAAAGCGAAGTTCGGTTAAAACTTAACCTAAACTTAAGCTAAGACGCGCTTAAGGAATAAGCATAACTAGCCCGCGTATTTAATAAGTAAGAGATCTAAGAGCGGTAGATAGCGATACTATAAAAAGATAAGGAGTACTAAGTAGTATTCTAAGTAGTGCGGAACGGCGATTAGTCGCTTGCTTTAAAATAGCAATTAAAGGTTTAAGTAAGTAAGTATATAATTAATATAAAGGGGCGCCTTCGCTTTAAAGACCGACTTTAAGTGCTAAGTAAGGCTTAATACCTTAAAGAGGGGGAGGATAAAGAGCTAGATAAGCTTTAAGTATTAATCGCTTAGCGGATATATAACTTAATAGCGGTAAGATACTTAAGGCGTAAGGGGACGCTCGTAATACTAGCCCGAAAGTTCTTTTAGCTAAGCTAGTTATTAATAGTACGCCGGCTTATCGCAAACTACGGGCTATATAGTAAGGGGCACGTTTAAAGGTAACTTTAAAAAAGGCTTCTTTAACTATTGCCGCCCTTTATATAGCCGTTCGTATACTTAACGATAAACTTTATAGTTAACTTACCGCTAATAAGGACTAAAGGCTCTTAAAACCTTTAAGTAATAACGGACCGGCTAATAAAGGCAATAACTTTAAAAGCAATACTAATAATAAGAGCAGTAGTATATACTATTAAGTTCTTATAATCCTACTTCCGCTTTTATAAAATGCTAAAATCTATTATCTTAAATCGAGGGATAAACTAAATAAGGTAATTTTAAAAGGAATTCTACTAATAAACTAAGGTTTAAAAAAAGCTAAGTTTAGCCTACTACTTATAGACCGATAAGGCGACGGAGCGCGCGAACTAAGAGGTATAAGCATACCTCCGTATATATATCTACTATAAGTAAGACGACTAAGGGGTATAGCTACCCTATACTTAAGCGGCGCTTAATAATTAGGTAGTATTGATAATAAGTATAAGCCCCTTTTTCGCTATATATAGGTATAATATTAAGCCGATTTAGATCGTATAAGAGGAAGGACTGCTTACGCTAAACGCGGAGAGCGCACGGAGCCTTATATAAAGGATAAGGGAAGTCGCCGACTTCCTTTAAACGGCGATCGCCGCGTCGTAAGTAAGGTAAGAGGAGATAGCAAACCGGTCTTATATACTAGCGGAAAGACTTTAAGTAAGCGATAAAGTATAGCTAAATATAAGGAAGTATACTATAAATAGGCCTTATTAAAAGCTTAACTAGCTATATTAAAAGTATACTATAATAAGGGTAGTTAGCCTATATATAGTAAAACTTAATATATTAAGGAAGGTATATAAAAGACTATATATAAAGTTCCTCCGCTATATAGCGAATAACCCCTTACTTAGCTAAGTAGTTAATAACTATTAGCTACTACTAGTAATTAAGGAAGACGATAAACTAAAGTATATCGTAAAGAAGATTAAGTAAGCTTAGTAAAGATAGATTAAAAAAGGGAGGTAACGCTAAGTCTTAATAAAGTAGTATAAGTACGCTAACTTAACGTAGTAGCTAATTAGCGACTTTTAGGATATAATCGCCTTAAAGGAATTTAAGGAACGGCATAGTAGTATAATAAAGAACAATAAAGGCAAAGCGGAAGGATAATAATAAGCCGGGTAAGGGAGCGGGAGATAGGATAAAGGAGTTAGTAAAGAAAAAGACAAAAACTAAGAAAAATAAGAGAGAGTTTTAAGCCACGCTTAGTAAGCGTTAAAACGATTTTAAACGACGGATATAAGGAAGATACGCTATAAACGCATACTAAGTAAGGATAATAACTAAATAGACGACGGATATAATAAGATATAATAGGATATAAAGTAGATATAAATAAAATATATAAGAAACTAAGACTTAATTTAAGTAAGCTACTTACTACTAACCGATATTAATAGATTAACCTTAAACGTTAAGGTATATTTAAGCTTAGCGCGCTATAGTAGTAACGTAGGCTAACTCTATATACTATAGTAATTATTAGTAATATCTTTTTAGCCGGTATTTATTAAAGATTAAAGAACGTATATATAGGTCGGCGCGATAGTCCTTAAATATCTTTTAAGACGTATAGTCTTAAAGCGCGTTAGCGGCGGTAATTATAGCGCCGGTATACTAATATCGCGTTAGTATTATATTATATAAAGTCTAAAAACGAGGATATATAGGCAAATAGCATAACCCGGTATAGGCGTAGGCAAAATAATTACGGGCGCGGGGCGAGGCTTAATTTTAATAAGCGCTATACTAAGTATCCGTATTAAGAGACGCTATATATTTAACGTACGCGAGGTAAGGGGGGCGCCGTATAGTAGTACTACGTATTACGCTCCGCTTACTAAGCGATAGCGGCGGGCGCGAAGACTAATATAAAAGCGGTAGCGTATAGTCGCCGGGCGTGCTAAGGGGCGCTAAACGGGTAGACGCCTACGATACGGCGGGAGATAGGGCGCGGGGAGATATAGTAGATATATTAAGGCGCGGCGCGATAAAGCTATTATAAGAGGGGGCGCGCGCGCGAGAAGATTAATAATTAAAGAAAAAGAAAAGAGAAAGGAAGGAGAGGGAAAGAGAAAAGGTATTTATGCTTAGGAACCGTAAGCGGCGGAAAGGCAAGGCGTGCCTTAAGCACTAATAATAACGGTAAGTAGAGGAGATATATTATACCGCCTTAGCGCTACTTAGGATAACGTAGCGGCGTAAATAGGCGAGCGTATAATATATCCGACGCCGTAAGGCGATATTAGTTAAGGGAGTGCGTTAATATATAACTATAAGCACGATAAGGACGACTATACCGATTAACGTTAAGCGTAAAGCGGGGGGCGGGGCGATAACGTTATATACCCCGGTGCGCGATAGCTTAAAGGGGGGATAGTATTACGGGCTATGCTATAAGAAGAGTTATAGTTATACTATAGCGAATAATTAAGAGTTAAGCCGATATATAACTAAAGTCGTATAAAGCTTTACTTAAACTTAGCTTAACTTTAACCCGAACTCGACTTAAGTATAGGCTGCTTAAGCGACTTTTATATAGTACGGAGCTATATAGCTTAAATAGAGATTTCCCCCTTTCCTCTCTAGCTTTAAATAAATAATTATTCAGCTATATACTACTAACCTAAGTGCACGCAGGCCCTTAACACTGCCTTTGTATACTTTAAATTAGTGTTAATATAATAAGCTAATTATCTCTTTTTAATACTATTGCTTTAATAAGTTAAGATAATATTACTCTTTTAGATAAAGAGGTAAATATACTTATATAAGACTTTGTTAATAACAGCCTTTATTATATCCTTATAGTTATAAAGACTTGCTTTTAAATTAATAATAAACCTTATAATATAAAAAGCTTTATAGGCAATATATATATAGACAATATATCTATAAACAATATAACATCTATAAACAATATACTTATTTATAATAAACCTATAAACAATACCTTTATAAATAAAGATAAAAAGTCTAGAGATAAAAAGTCTATAGATAAAAAGAAGACTATAAATATACTTCTTTAGTATTAAAGATAAGGATATATAAATTATAAATTACTATAAAGATACTTAAGAAAAAGGTATTTTAATATAAATATAAATAAAGCTATTATAATAAAGGTAAAGCAATATAAAGCTTGTATAAAAGCTTAATAAATAGATAAAAAAAAAGACTCCTTTAAGAAGGAAATATCTCTTCTTAGATAAAATATTTAATAATATTTAAGGCTTTATAAAAACCCCTACTTATAATAAATACACATACCTTAATTCTTTTTTTTTACTATAACTAGATATCTAAGAATATACCTTATTAAAAGTAAGGCAAAATGTCTACTTAAATTCTTAGAATATTAATAGAAATTAGAAAATAATATAAATAAGACTATTATAAAAGAGGTTTTCTTTAATAATATAAGAGAATTTATATATAATATAAAACTATACTGCTTAAAAAACGGCCTTATATAGAATATATGTCTTATATATACCCCTTATTCTAACGGCAAAATAAAAAGGATAAATAGAACTATACTTAATAAAGTCCGGGCTATGCTTTTTACCTTAAACTTATTAAAATACTTGTGGGGTAAGGCTGTTTTAGCAGCTATATATATATATATAGGTCCCCGCACTTTGCTATAGGTTTTAAAGCCCCTATAGAAAAAAAGAATAATATAGCTTTAAGTTTAAAAGACTTAAATAAAATAAAGGTATTTAGAAGCACTATATTTTATAAAAATAAAACTCTTAACAATAAACTAAAGCTTAAAGCTTATAAAGGGGTAGTAATACGCTATAAAGATGCCGCTTATAAAATAGATGACTTTTTTAAACGAAACGTAATAATTTCTAAAGATATAATAGTATTAAAGAATAACCTCTTAAATAAAGAGGAATATACTGATTTTAATAACATGCCCTCTTTAAATAAGATGCTAAATAACTATAATACTAGAAATAACAGTACTAGTAATAATAAAAACAATAATAGTAATACTAATATACTAATAATACTAATAATACTAGTAATATAAATACTAGTAATATAAATATAAGTAATAATAATATAAACATAAAAGATACTAGTAATATTAATAATAATACTAGTAATAACAATACTAGCTATACTAAGTAAAAGGATTAAAGATTTAAAGTAGAAATACCTAAGAAGCCTATTAAATACTATTAAGGTTTTATAGAATACCTTATACACAATATAATAATTAATAATAATAATATAGAACATATTATTTTTATTATAAAAGGAAATAAAGATTCTATAAAGCCTACTACTTATAAGCAGGCTAAAAATAGTCCGCAAGCAAAAGACTAAGATAAAGCTATACTAACTAAACTTAACGAACTTATAACTCTAGCTACTTAGGAAATATAAGAGCTTCTTAATAATCAGAAGGCTTTAAGAGGCCGATAGGTTTTTAAAATAAAAAAGAATAATAAAAATAATATAACTAAGTATAAAGCTCGCTTTATATTATAAGGCTATTAGTAAATATACGGCTTAGAGTATATCGAAACCTTCTTTATAACCGCTAGACCCGAGTTTACTAGACTTCTATTAATACTAGCTATAACTAATAATTAGCAAATACTACAATACAATATAAAAAATGCATTTATATATATAAATATAGATATAGAAACATATATAAATATACTATAGGGTTATAAAGACTATATAATAAATAAAGACCCTAAGTATAAGAATTATAAGCAGTATAATAAAAATAAAAAGCTAGTTGCAAAATTAAAGAAAGCTTTATACAGCCTTAAACAAAGTCCGATACTTTAGTATAACTTATTATCTAAGGTCTTAAGCGAGTAAGAATTTTCCTACCTACCTATAGACAAAGGGGTATTTATAAACAATAAGCTACATATAGCTATATTAGTTTACGTAGACGATCTTCTAGTTCTTAGGCCTATAAAGGACTCTATAACTTTTATAATTAATAAAATAAGTAAGATCTTAAAGATTTAATCTTTAAGCGAAGTAAAAGACTTCTTAAGAATGACTATAACTATAAACAAAGCGAAAAAGGACATATATATATCCTAAGAAAAATATACCCTTGATAAGATAAAGGAATTTAATAAACAAAATATTAAAACCTTAAAAACCCCTGCTATAAAGGGAGTTAAATTAAATAACACAAAGGACTATATAGCTATAAAAGAAGACATCTTATTATATTAAATGAAAAGAGGCTTACTATTATTCTTAGCATTGTTTTTCAGGCTAGATATATTATACGCAGTAATATTATATGCTAGATTTGCTTTTAACCTAGAAATACCACATTTTAAAGCACTAAATACGATGTAGAAATATTTAAATAAATATCCTAGCTTACGCATATACTATAGCTATAATGTAGTTTTTTATATACTATTTTTTAAAGCCTATACTAATGCTAATAAAGCTAGTAATCTTATAGACCGTAAGTCGGTCTCCGGATACTATTTCTTTATAAATAACAACCTTATAAGCTAGGCTTATTAAAAATAAAGATTTATAGCACTCTCTATATACAAGGCTAAATATATAGGCCTTAAGAAGGCTAATAAAGAAGCTTTATATTTATATAGCTATTTTAATACTATAGTAAAAGGAATGTTTATAAATATACCTAAAAACAAAGTCCTTATAATTTTTATAGATAATTAATCTGCTTGAAAAATAGTAAAGAATCCTAAATCACATAAGCTAAGAAAACATATAGGCTTAGTATATAACTTTACGCGTAATAATGTTAAAAACAAAGAGATAGAGGTTTATTATATAAAATCTAAAGATAATATAGCAGATATATTTACTAAGGGATTAGGTTTTATACTATTTAATAAATTTCGAAGTTTACTAAGAATTAAAAAGGTTATAATATAAATTCCTATAATAAAGGTTTTTAGCTATTTCTTACTTTCTTTAGCTTTCCTTTATATAACTTAATGTTTTCCACCTATATAAAGGTTTTCTTTAGATAATAAAATAAAGAGGTTTTACTTAAAACATATAATAAGTTTTTCCCTTTAAGGAAGATAAAAAGCTTTAAGTTTTTTCCTATTAAAATATGTTTTCTTAAGCTATAAAAAAGAAATTTTCCTTATTTTAAGGTTTTTTACTTTACTTTAGTTAGTATGTTTAAAGCGCACTTATATACTATAAGTACCCTTTAAGTAAAATATACTCTCCCGCAGCCTATAGGCTGAATATAGCACAAATAACACATTATATAAGTACGTTAAAAATATATTAAGTCCGTTATACAATTTTGCATACTATATAGATTTTGTTATATTATTCTACGTATATATAAGCAAGATATAAGCAGATTAAAAAGAGGTATGTATAGAGACTATATGCATAATCCGTGCTAAGTCGCTGCGCCACCTTGTATTCCTTGCGGAATTAATCCCTAGGCTTATAAATATAATATTAACTTAACAATAGCTATTAGCCTACTATGCATAACTGCGCTAAGCAGGGGGCTCTTTTCTAAATCACTTAAGTCACTTATAGCTTAGGAATTGTCTATATAAGGAGGCCTTAGTCCCCCCTTTACCTAAAATAGATTATTAACATTATATACATATATCTTACCTATTTCTTTACCTTTTCGCACACTCTTTATATCTTTATAGTCCCCTTACTTATAGCTACAAGCCTGCTCTCTTCTATACCTATTTACTCCTTAATTATAAGCACTTAAAATAAATATTCGCTTATATAGTACCGGAATTAAGTTACGGCGTATTCTTAAAAAGACTATAAATAAAGAAGAATAAAGTAGTTTATAATACTAAAGAAGACAGGATTTAGTATAAGAAGGCGGGAATTTAAATCGGCTTTTAAGGATTAAAGAAAGCTATAAAAATTGCAAATATTTAAAAAGCGAAGCTAGTAAGCGCCTTTATCTTCTTAGCGGAGTGCTAATAAAAAAAGGCTTAAAAGGATAGCTAAGGGTAATAATAAGCGCTTAATATTAAAGTAATTATAATAAAGGGTATAAAGAGGGCCTTTTAGCTAAAAACGCTTATTAACTTAATAAACTATATCTTAGCTTAAGTACTATAAGCTTATTTAAACCTTTTTATATTTATAAAAGCGCTTAAGTAGCCTTTATTTTAACTTAGTATAAACTATAAGATTTACCTTACTTTAAATAAGGATAGTAAAGAGCCGCTATTATTAAAAAGGCCCCTTTATAATATATTAAAAGAAGAACTTCTTATTCTTTAAAAAACTTTAAACGAGCTATTAAAAGCAAACCTTATCCGCTTAAGTAGTTTATTAGCCACAGCGCTAGTATTACTTATAAGGAAGGCTAACGGCTGCTTATACTTTTACTATAAACTACTAAGCCTTAAATATAATTATAAAAAGGAATTAGTATACGCTACTATTAATTATAAAAACGTAAAGAATATTAGTAAAAGTATATTAGTTTACGAAACTTAATATTACTTTAGCGTTTTATAAAATTAAAATCGCGGAAGGCTATAAGTTTATAATAGCTTTTTAAATAAGGTTTAAACTATTTAAGTAATAAGTATACTTATTTAGCCTTATAAAAACGCCGGCTACCTTTTAACGCTATATTAACTAAGTGCTAGAAAATTACCTTTATAAGTTTATTATAGCGTATATAAATAACGTTTTAATTTACTTATTAATATCGCTCTGCGATTATTAAAATAAGGTAGCGAAAGTGCTTAAAAAGCTATAAAAGGTAGGCTTTATACTAAACTTATAAAAATACGACTTTATAATAAAAGAAGTAAAGTACTTAAGTTTTATTATATAGGCTAAGGGTAAAGTTTAATATAACTTAAAGAAGATTTAAGCTGTTGAAAAATAGTAAGCGCTAAAGAATATAAAGGGCGTTTAAAGCTTTTTTAAGTTTATAAATTATTATTACGCCTTTATCCCGCTTTATGCTAAGGTCTCGCGGTGCTTAAATAGCCTTTATAAAAAGAACGCGACCTTTTTATAAACTAAGAAGCACTAAGCTATATTTAAATTTATTTAAAAAGTATTTTATAAAACGCTAATATTATAGCTATAAAACCTTAAAAAGAAGACGTACTTAAAAGCAAACTACTTTAAGTACGCAATAAGCGGTATATTAATATAAGTAAGAATAAATAAGATATTATACTTAGTAAGTTCTTTTTTAAGATAACTTAATATATTAAGGTATAGTTACTTAATTTATAATAAAGAGTTACTTATAATTATATAATACTTAAACTTTTAAAGGGCGGAGTTATATAATTTATTAACGTTTATATCGCTAATAAACTATAATAATTTAAAGTACTTTATAATAAAAAGGAAGTTAAATAAAAAGTAAAGTAAATAAATAATAAAGCTCGTTTTATATAACTTTATATTAAAGTACTACTTAAAGACGTTAGTAGTAGTACTAAACGCTTTATCGTGCTACGATTAAAATAAGCTAAAAGAGGTATTAAATAAAAAGGAGATAAGATATATAGTTTAAATAATCCTAAATAGTACGCAATTAATAAGATATTAAGTCCCCTTAAGCGGCGAGTATATAAACCTCCCGCGACGATTAATATAAAAAGAGCATATTATCGCAATAATATAAGTAAGGAAGGAGAATATAAGGTTAATCGCTTATATAAGTAAAGCGGATAACTTTATACCTTAAGATAAAGGCGGGGCGAATAAAAGCGGAGTTTAGTTAAAACTTAACTTAAACTTAAGCTAAGATATACTTAAGAAATAAGTATAACTAGCTTATATATTTAATAAGTAAGAGATATAAAAGTAATAAATAGCGATATTATAAAAAGATAAAGTATATTAAGCTATATTTTAAGTAGTGCGGAACGGTAATTAGTCGCTTACTTTAAAATAGTAATTAAAGGTTTAAGTAAGTAAGTATATAATTAATATAAGAAAGCACTTTTATTTTAAAAACCGCTTTTAAGTACTAAGTAAGACTTAATACCTTAAAAAGAGGGAGAATAAAAAGCTAAACAAGCTTTAAGTAATAATCGCTTAGCGAATATATAACTTAATAATAGTAAGATATTAAAAGCGCGAGGGGACGCTTATAATACTAGCTTAAGAGTTTTTTTAGCTAAGCTAATTGTTAATAGTACGCCGGCTTATTACAAACTATAAGTTATATAGTAAAGGCTATATTTAAAAGTAACTTTAAAAAAGGCTTTTTTAGCTATTACCGCCCTTTATATAGCTATTCGCATACTTAATAATAAACTTTATAGTTAAGCTACTTTTAATAGAAACTAAAAGCTTAAAGAACCTATAAATAATAATAGATAAGCTAGTAAAAGCAATAATATTAAAAGTAATACTAATAATAAAAGTAATAGTATACGCTATTAAGTTTTTATAATCTTATTTCCGCTTTTATAAAATGCTAAAGTTTATTATTTTAAATTAAGGGATAAACTTAATAAGGCAATTTAAGCGGGAGTTTTACTACTAAACTAAGGTCTAAAAGAAACTAAGTTTAGCTTATTATTTATAAACTAATAAGGCGATAAAGCGTATAAACTAAGAAGTATAAGCCTACCTCTATATATATATTTACTATAAGTAAGATAACTAAGGGGTATAGCTACTTTATACTTAAGCGGCACTTAATAACTAAGTAGTATTAATAATAAGTATAAGCCCCTTTTTTACTATATATAAATATAATATTAAGCTAATTTAGATTATATAAAAAGAAAGACCGCTTACGCTAAACGTAAAGGGCGTATTAAACTTTATATAAAAGATAAAGGGGGTTACTAACTTCTTTTAAATAGCAATCGCTATATTATAAGTAAGATAAAAAAAAATAGTTTAAAAGGTATAAATATTTATAAAGAGACTTTAAGTAAGTTATAAAGTATAGTTAAATATAAAGAAGTATATTATAAATAAGCCTTATTTAAAGCTTAATTAAGTATACTAAAAGTATATTATAATAAAAGTAGTTAGCTTATATATAATAAAACTTAATATACTAAAAAAGGTATATAAAAAGCTATATATAAAATTCCTTCGCTATATAGCAAATAACCCCTTCCTTAGCTAAGTAGTTAACGACTACTAGCTATTATTAATAATTAAGGAAGATAATAAACTAAAATACGTTATAAAAAAGATTTAATAAGCTTAGTAAAGATAGATTAAAAGGAGGAGGTAATACTAAGTCCTTATAAAGTAGTATAAGTACTATTATAAAATCTAAATAGCTATACTTAAACTCTTTACTTTACTCTTAAGGAGCTTTACGGAACCTTATAATAAAAACGCTTAAAGCATATACTATAAAGGCTCGCTTAAAGAGATATAACGGACATTATTAGTTAGACCCCGCTAAAGCTTTTAAGATATAACTATAAAGGCTTAAAAGTCTATCTAACTATAGTTTACGATATTTCTAACTATAAAAGATACTATAAAAACTACTAAACGGATTCCGCTAGTATCTTTAAAGGATATTTAAGGATTTCCGCGAGATATCTTAATTATAGTTTAACCTATTTTTAACTATAAAAGCACCTTAAAAGATATAAGATAGACTTTATCACATTTTTAAGGGATATTTAAGGATATTTAAGGGATTTCCTTAATTATAATTTATAGTATTTTTAACTAAGCTTATACTTAGTTTATTAAGTATTTCTATAAGGATATTTATACTTTATTTATATACTAATAATAAATAAAAAGATAGTATAGTAAAAGATCCTTAAAAATAGCTTAAAAAACTAAGTATAAAGTAGCTAATTATACTTTAAAGAAAAGATAAGCTTTTTACTATTTCTAAACTCTTATATACGTTTATATATAGTAATTAGTTTATTATATTAGCTTAACTAATAGTAATTAGTTTATTATACCGGCCTTAATTAGCGGTAATAAATCCATAGTACCAGCCTTAACTAGTAGTAATTAGTCCGCGCTTTATCCCCTTATTTTTATATTATAAAGCGTAGTAAATAGTAATAATTCCTACTTATTTAAACGGAAATCCTTTAAATATCCGCTAAGCTAAAAGCGACTATATTATACGATTAAGTACTTATTTTATAGGAAGTTAAATACTAAACGATATTTTCTTTAATAAGAAGCTCTTATTAGCCTTTAAGTCTAACCTTAATAATAAGCACCTTATCTTTAACATATTAATAATAAAACTTTAAGATAAGTAGGCCGTAAAAGTAAAAAAGACAGCGGCCTACTAAGTATACCGGTTTAATAATCTCTTTTACCTTTTTTTAAGGTACTATACCGCAATAGCTTATAAAGCTAAATAAGATATAAAATACGTCCCGCTTAGCTAAGTTAAGACTACCGCCCTTTAAAAGGTAATCTGCTTTTAAAATACTAATAAAAAATAAACTATAAAACGATAAAACTTATATAACTAAGTAAACTAAATTCGGTATTACTTAAACGGATCGATTATCCTTTAAATAAAAAAAGTAAGAATAAGCTAACCTTAAAACTATTTAGCTTCTTACCCGCTAAATACCCTTTAAATTAAGCCTATAATAAAGTTACTTTTTTTTTAAAACGATAAGCTTAGCAGATATTTCTACTATATACTACTAATAAAGTTTAGTTTAAAGGCCTTAACTAAAAATCTGCTTTAAAGGATACTAAGTAGTTTCTTAGTTTTATATTACCGTTTAGCTTTATTTATATAGCCGCGCTAATTAAAGCATTTTTAAGACTCTTAATTAATAAAAACAAGTCTTTTATACTTAAAGCCTTATAGCATACTAAATTTTAAGATATATATAAAACAAAAGGTTAAGCGCTTAGTAAAAGTATTAAGACTAAGACTTTAATAATAAGCAAAAAGGACGTAGTAAGCGATACCCTTAATAAGCTAAACCTATTTATACTTAACGCGTAGATATTAAGACTAAGTATAGCCCTAAGCCCCCCGGTAAAAATAGTAGTAATATTAAATAAAGAATTCTTTAGTCTCCTTTAAGTACTAAGAAAAGAAAACGCGCTAACTAAGCTTTAAGAAAAACCTTAACTATAAGCGAAGGATATAAAGAGATTTAACTTATTAAGACCGCTAAAAGTATCTTTTAATAAAGTTAAAAAAGATAATAAAGCTAATACGTTTTAAGGAATAGACTATTTTATTAACTTTATCCGCTAAAACGCTAATAAAAGCGAGGTTTATATAAACAAATAAGCTATTTAATTGCCCTCTTTTTTTTAAGAACGAATAGCGGAATAGTATTTTAAAGACCTTTTCAAACTATAATAAAAAGAACTTAGTAAGCTTAGTATTACACTAAGCTAATAAATCTTTACCTTATAAAAACGGTTTAAAATCCGCTTAAATATAGTAATATAAGTACTAAAAAAAAGCACTTTACTATTAAAGATATAGTAATAAGGTCCGACTTTAAGTCTTAAATATTGCGCTTATAATATAAAGTAAAGGCCGCGCTTTATTAGCTAGACTACTTAACTATAATAATTTATTAAAAGCTAAATATCTATTTATAAGAATCTTTATAACGTTTAGTAAGAAACGGGGATATTAATAAATAGATAAATAAATATTAAGAAATTCTTTCTTAACTATAAGTTAAATATACTTAAGGATCTTAAAAGTACTTACTAGTATAAAAAAAATAGGTTTAACTTATAAAAAGGCGAGGGCTAACTAGCTATACCCTATACGCACTTAAAGGATAGTCCGGGACGCTTTAGCTATTTATTAAGGGCTTACTAAGACCGCGGGTTATATTTTTAAACTGCTTAATAAAGGCGGATATATTATAAGCCTTATAGCGCTTATTAAGTTAAGGGAAAAGCCCGTTTAAATAGCTAAAAATAGAAACTAAGGTCCTTTAGCTAAAGAAAGAAAGAACCTTAAAGACTAAATACTTACTAATACTAAAGCTAAAGCGGGTATACCTTATAACTAATAAAAGAACTATAGTAAAGACTAACAATTATTTAAAAGATAAAGAGTGTAATATAAAAGGGGCGTATATAGATACTAATAAAAGCTTTAAAGAAACCGTAATATATACTATAGTAAACTTAGTTTAAGAGGCTAATAAAGTATACGGATTTTATAGCAAAGCATTCCCCTTAAAAAATAAGCTTTATTAATATATTAAAAATAAATACCCCTTTAACCTTAGCTAAGACGTTGCTATATAAAGACGTAGCTTAGTATAGTAAGTAGTTATCTAGAAGCTATAAAGCGTTTAAATAGTTAAGGCTTCTCTTAATATTTAACTATTAAGCTTTAATAAGCTATTATAATTTACTTATATATACTTACTAGTTTATAAAAAGGAAAGGCCTATAATAAGTATTTAAGCTTATATAGATACTAAGGTAGACCGAAGCTTTATTTAAGCTGAATTAATAAAGACCTTTTAAGATATAACTATAAACTTCTTTTAATAAATTCTTATTTAAGGAGTAAGAAGGACGGCTATTATTAAATAAGTAGAATTTACCGCGTATATACTAAGAAGGGTAAACGGTAGCTTTATAGTTATTAAGATAAGGATCGGCGCTTATATAGTAAAACGCTTAGCGGCTAATATTTTACTTAGCTAAGATTTTTTAATTCCTTAATAAAAAGACTTTATTAACTTTATATTAGTCTTATAAATCGGGGCTTATAAAGGGATTAAAGCTAAAGTTAAGATAGTTTAGCTTAGATTAGCGATATATAAATAGGTAATTCACTTAGTTATTATAACAATTTTAGCTAGTTCTAGCTACGCTTTACTTATATAAGTCCGGGCGCCGCTATTAAGGCGTAATATAATGTTCTTTTTTCATAACCTTAAGCTCGCTTCGATAATAATATAAGATTATAAAAGCTTTATAGCAATAAACTCTTTTAAGGAATTATTAATATTCCGCTAAAGCTAAAAAGTAAGGATAATTATAAACCTTAATAAGTAGTTCCGACTATATAAAGAGGTTAATACTACTACTCCCTTAGTAAAAGTCCTTATAGAAAATCTAAATAGGATAGACCCCGCTAAGGACTTCTTATAAAAAGATCTTATAGTAAACTATAAGCTTATAATCGGCTAAACTAAGGACTTACTTAAACTTACTACTAATAAAGGCGTCCGGATTAACGCTAAGGACTTAAATATATATTAAAGTTTTAAAATATCCTTTAATCGTTTCCCTACCTTTAAAAGGATAAGAGAGTAGTATATATAGATAAATCTAAATATATATATATTCTCTTAATAAAAAGATAGTAATATTAATAAATTATATTAAGATTATACTTATTAAGTAATAAGGATAAGAAAGTAGTAAATACGATATTAGCTAGCTAACTAAATAAAGACAATTAAAACGAGTTTATAGGCTAACTCCGTTCGCAGCGCCGGTCTTTATAGTATAGAAAATAGTAAACGGGAAAGAAAAGGGATAAGTAGTTATAGACTTATAGGGGATTAACGCTATTACTACCTTAAACGCTTACTTAATGCCCCTCTTAAGCGATATAATTAAACGCCTTTAAGGATAAAGGTTTATTAGTGCGGTAAACGTATAATCGTTTTTTTATTAGTTTTTAGTCTATTAAAACTACTAAGAAAGATTTATAGTTATAAGCTATTGCGGGCTAAAAAGATTATTAATAATACTTATAGGCTTTAAGAACTCCTTAGTATATATTTAAAGGTTTATTAATAACGTTTTCTATAGATACTAAGAATATATAGCGGCCTATATTAATAATATTATTATTTACTTTAATATAGCTAAAAAACACCTTTAATACTTAAAAGCAGTATTCCGCGCTTTTTATAACTATAATATTACCTTATTTAAACGAAAGTTCTTTTTAGCGTATCTATCTATATAGCTTCTTAAATTTAAGGTAAACGCTATTAGCTTAATAAATATAAAAAAAATACGTATAAGCTTTAAAGAATATCGCGTTCTTAAAAAACCTTTTATAGCTTAAAAGATAGATCGGCTTTATTAAGTAGCTATACTATACGGTCCCGTATTTTAATAAGGAAGTTAATATCCTATAAAGATAAAAGATAGAGCTACTTTAAGTAAAATAAAAAGAAGGAGTCTCTTTAAGAGGCTAAGGATAAGCTCGATATACTACGAAAGCCGCTTTTTAGCTTACTTAAAAAAAAAGACCTTACGAATTTAATTAAAAAGCTTACTAAGCCTTAAACGATTTACTACTTTAACCTCGCTTAATAACTATTTATTTAAATTAATATACCTTAAGAATATAGAGTAATAGCTATAGCTTTTTACTTAAAAAAATAAAATAAAAAGACGCTACTAGCTAAAAGTAAGGTCTAGCTTATCGTTTACTTAAGCTGCGCCCTTTAAGACGGAGAGCCTTAATACTAGCTTATAAAGCTTAAAGTATCTAGTTTAGTAAAAACAGTTTATAAATTACGTATAATAATACTATTTATAAAAACGCTATAAGTAATCGTCTTTATTAATTATATAAGCGCTTATAGAATTATTTACTAAAAGTCTATATTCTTTATTAGTATAAAATCTAATAATAAGCTAGTTCTTATATTTTAATACTTAAGCTAAATCCCGCTTAAGGTATACTATATCTTAAGTATTAAAAACGTAATTCTAAACGCTCTCGTATATTTACCGTATTAAGATAATAAGCTAGTATCCTTAAATAAAGAAGGGAAATTAAAACGTATTTAAGAAGATAAGATAATAGACTACGTATTTCTTTATATAGAAGTATTAATTAAATTACCGCTTCGCTAGAAAATAATTAACGGATATATCGAGGATATATAATAAGTAAAGATTATTACGTAGCTTAGTAATAAAAACGGTATCCTTAAACTCTTATTCTTTTAGTTATTAAGATTATTATACTTTATAGAAAACGACGGACGCTAAAAACTATATATCCTTAAGACTTATACTAAGGAGATTATTAAAGACGCTTACGCTAAATATTTTTATAACGGCCGTATCTATATATAATAAAATCTATTTTAGAGCTTCTAAATCTTATAGCTTAGTAAATACGTAGATAAAGTCGTAAATAGCTACGACGCTTACTACTATAACTAAACCGACTAAGGTAAGATATTAAAGTAGCTTATCTTAATTTAAAGCTTACTAGTTTTATACTATATAATAGCGATAAACTTAATTACTAAGCTCTTAGTAGTTTAAGCTAAATAATCCCTATAAAAATATCTTATAAAGAACTTTTTTAATACCTTATTAACTATAACTAATAAATTCTTAAAGATATATCTCCTTATCTTAAGTAATAACTAGTTTATAGCGGAAGACTAAGTATAAGCGTTATATATTAAGCTACTTCGCGCTAAATAAAGGATTTTAAAGGGGATAATCTTTAACTAAGATATAAAGTTTACTTTAGTATTTTAGCGGACTTTATAGTAAGCTTTAAAATCGAAGCTTTTTATATTTACCGCTTAATACCTTTAAACTAATAGCTTATTAAAAAGATAAAACTAAACTATAAAATTCGCGCTACGATTCTTTACTGCTAATTTCTTATATTTACGCTAAACTAATATACTAATTGTTTTTTAGTTTAGCCTTAATAATCTCTTCCCTTAAATAATTTATATAGCTTTTAGTAAGCTTATTATAAAAAGAAAAATAAATAATAGCCTTTAGTTTTTTAGTAACTACTTATACTTATAAAACTAAAAGGTCTTATAAAAAGAAGCTAAGTTAGCTATTACTTATGCTTAAGCCGCTATAAATAATAGATATAAAAAGAAATACTACCTACTAAAATTTAAGCCTAGCGATTAAGTTTAGCTATAACTTAATAAGGGTTATTATATTGCGGATAGTAAACTAGCAAAGCTTTAAAAAAGACGTACTAAGCTATTAAAAGTTACTACTAAAGTAAGATAGCTTATATACTAATAAAATATAAAAAGGTCTTTTAATATCTATCCGGTTATTTTAGTAATATAACTATGCTTAGTAAATAAGCTAGCTATATCCTTAGGCTTAGTTTAAGATAAAAGAATACTTTACTTAAATAAGTAAGAAGTAAAATAAACCCTATAAAGCCGTATAGTAAAGAAAAGTAGCGAAAAGCTAAAAAAAGAGTTCTTTATAGCTTAAAAAAGCTAGCTAAGTAGTTATAACTTATAAGTAAATAAAAAAGCGGTCTTTTTATTAAAGATTATAAAAGCCTTTAAAAAAGCATTAAAGAAGTTAGCTACTTAAGTAGTTTAAATAAAAGTATAATATATAGCTTTTATAACTTAATATAAAACTCTTTAACTAAGAGAATTAAGCGGTTAAGCTTAAGTATAAGACTTAAAAGCTACTATAAGTTATAAAAAACTATAACTTATTGTACTTAAAGTAATTAGTTATTTTAATAATAATATACCGCTATTTACCTTAAGTAATAAGGCCTTTTTAGCTTTATAATATACGTATTTAAATTCTCTTTACCGCTTACCCTTTCTCTATTTCTTTTTTTCTTTTATAACTAAATTTCCCTTTACCGCTAGCTTTAGCCCGCTATACCTTACTTACTTTTATATATATAACTTTCTTTACTTTAAACTTATAATCTTTAAACTCCTATTTTAAGCCTTTTTATTATTTAATATTTTTTATAGCTAAGATTAGCTATTTTATAACTACTTTTTTAGCCTGCTTTTTTATAAGCCCTTATGCTTTTAATATAAAGGATATAGGCAGGCGCTTAAGCTTTATAAAAACAAAGCAGCTATTTATTATAGCTTTAAGTCCCTTTATAAATGTTAAAACCTTTAAGTTTAAACTTCTATATAAACCTATACCGTCTTTTATAACCGCGCTTAAGCTAATAGATATAACTTAAATTATAGTACTATAAAGAACGGCCTATACTACATTTTTTAAACTCTTAACTTAAATAACTTACCTCTTAGCCTTATACTATAGCGTAGTTTAAATAGCCGGTTTTATAGTAACTTAGCTATACTTCTTACTTAGCTCTTACTATTTAAAAGCCCCCGCCGCTTATATCTTTTTTAAAGTATAGCTAGAAATCTTTATTAGCAGAATAACTAGCTAATACTTAATGCTTTTAAGTTATCTAACCTCGCTATAATCTTAAGATTTATAATAGCTACTATAGCTAGTAAAAACCCGCTTTAGCTAAACGATTAGAACGACGTCCGCGCTATCTTTAACTATATATTTAAGGCCTAGCTTAACTAGTTTATAGCTAGGTTTATAGCGGCGTCTTAAGTTATTATAGCTAAAACCTTATCTCGCTTTATATATAGTCTAGCCCGCGCTATAATATCCTCTTTTTAGCTTATAGCCGCTATAAGCCTTAAAAACCTATTTAGTCCCGCTTAGTAAATACTTTTTCCCCCCGCTACTATACTTAGCTTAGCTATATAAAGGTATATAAGCGCCTTATTTTAATCTATCCGCTATCTTTTTTTAATTAAAAGAGATAGCGATAATTAGCCTCGCGATATATTCCGCCGCTTAATCTTCTAAAAGCTGCTAATAGTAATTAATATAATCCTTAATAAGCCCGGCTTCGCGGGCTTATACTTAAGTAATAAAATTATAATAACCGGAAGTTTCCGCTTAGCTATAAACTATACTAAGTTTTACTTATAGGCCCGCGAAGAGTCTAAACGCAACTTAACTTTAACTTAAGCGATAAAATTCTTAGGATTCGATATCCGCCTTATTAGCTATACTAACTATATGTTTTATATTCTTACTTTTAAGGCCCCCTTTGTAAAAAGGTTTTTTAAGACTTTTAAATACGTTTAAAACCTTAAAAGCAATATCTTAAGTATTAAGGCTATTTAAGACCTTATTACCTGCTTTTAAGTAGGAATATAGATATTTAATACCTTAATACTAACTATACTTATTAATATTAGTAAGACGGCTTACTTTTACTTAAATACTTTCTTAATAGCTAAACCCGCGTTAATTAGCGGAAAGATATAAGTAGTAGCGCTATATAAACAGGATAATAGGTTAAAAAGCCTAGCAATATAAAGTAAAGGATAGCTATAATAGCGGTAGTAAGTAAGATATAATATCTTTTTATAAGCGGCTTATAAAGCTAGTAAGTAGTATAAAAAACTTACCGGAGAATTAAAGGTAGCGTTAAAGGTAAGTAAGATAATAATATAAAAGAAGGCCTAAATAAAGCTAGTTTTTTATAATATATCCTACTAAGGAAATTAAATATTCCTTAGCGCGGAGACTTCTTACTACTTAATAAGTGCTTAAACGCACGCTTTAAAAAAAAGTTAGAAACCTTATTATAAGTTTTAGCCGGATATGCTAGTTACTTAAATAAAAACGAAGATATATAATTAAATAAGTAATAAGGATTAATAATAATACTACTTACTTACTATCTTAAGCTACTTAGCTACTATTAGCTAAAAAGACTAAAAAACCTATTAAAAGAATAAGGACGGCGTACTATTAATATAGTATAAAGACGCTATTATAAAGCTATTACTTAGCGCCTTTTTTACTTTATTCTTACTTTAAACTAATAAGAATATTAGCTTTTCTTTCTTACTTAAGGGAGTTATTATACAATTTAAATAGCTATGCTTAGACTCCTTACTTTACTCTTAAGGAGCCTTATAAATCCCCGCGATAAGAACGCTTAAAGCACCACTATAAAGGCTTGCTTAAGGAGATATAATAAATATTATTAATTAAACCCTATTAAGGCTTTTAAAATATAACTATAAAAGCTTAAAAGCTTATTTAACTATAGTTTACGACGTTTTTAATTATAAAAGATACTATAAAAACTACTAAATAGATTCCGCTGGTATCTTTAAAGGATATTTAAAGATTTCCGCGGGATATCTTATATTATAGAACCCTTAACGTTTTTCGTACGTTAAGTAGTCTCGTATAATTTGTCTGATTTAAATTTACTAGCCGGAAAGGAAAAAGAAGACCTAGTGCAAGCTACTAAACTAAATAAGGTAAGGGTATCTTATTATACGGATTTCTCGTATTAAAACTAGCTAAAGAAAAAGAAAGAAAGAAAGGAAAGGAGTTAAGGGAAGGAGGAGGAAGGACCTCCTTTTATACCTTTCTAAGGCTATTAAAAGGCTTTTCTTTTACATGCTTTTATATGCTTTTACATGCTAATCTATAACTTATACCTCGTATAACTTATAAGGTTACTAAACTACTTCTTAGGCTAATAAAAATAGCTTACACTATCTTTATTACTAGTTATAAGTAATATACGCTTTATTACTTATAACTAGCTTATAAGACTAGATATCCTTATCTTAAAACCTTTTACGAGATTCTATTTTCTTTTAAAGAAAGGCCTCTTACCTTAGTCTTATATAAAGTATTAGTCGATCTTTTTAATATAAATCCCGTTGCTAGCTAAAGCTAACCTAAGCTAAATATAAGCGCGTCTAGCCTATACCGCCTATAGCCGATACTAGCCGTCTTTAACTATTAAGCTATATCGTCTTTCTTTATAACTACCGGTATTTACTTTAATAGTTATATCTCGTAACTAGCGGTATTTACTTTACTAATTACTCCTTTATATTTAGCGGTATTTACTTTACTAGATATTAGTACTTCTTAGTACTTAGGATTACTAACAGAATAGGGTTTCCGTTATATCTTAACTATAGTTTAACTTATTTTTAACTATAAAAGCACCTTAAAAATATAAGATAGACTTTACCGTAACTTTTAAAGGATATTTAAGGATATTTAAGGGATTTCCCTAATTATAGTTTATAGTGTTTTTAACTAGGCTTATACTTAGTTTATTAAGTAATTTTATAAGGATATTTACGGTTTATTTACGCACTAACAATAAATAAAAGAATAGTATAGTTAAAGATCTTTAAAAATAGCTTAAAGAACTAAGTTATTTTTAAACCTTTATATAAGCTTATATATAGTAATTAGTCCGTTATACCGGCCTAACTAGCAATAATTAGTCCGTAGTACTAGCCTTAACTAATAGTAATTAGTTTATAGTACCGGCCCCGACTAGCGGTAATTAGTCTGCGCTTTATCCCCTTATCCTTATACTATAAGGCGTAGTAAGTATGCTAACTTAACTTAGTAATTAATTAATAACTTTTAAGATAAAATTGCTTTAAAGGAGTTTAAAAAATAGTATAATAACGTAATAAAAAATAATAAGAACAAGGCGGAGGAATAATAATAAGCCGAGCTAAGGAGTAAAAAAAGGGATAAAGAAGATAATAAAAAAAAACCCTAAGAAAAATAAAAAAAAGGTTTAAGCTATACTTAGCGGATATTAAAACTATTTAAAACGATAAGTATAATAAGAATATACTAGAAATATATACTAAGTATAAAAAACGATAAGATAAATATAAGATATAATAAGATATAATAAAATATAAAGTAAATATAAATAAAACGTATAAAAAACTATAACTTAATTTAAGCAAACTACTTATTACTAGCTAATACTAATAAATTAGCTTAAAACGTTAAAGTATATCTAAGCTTAGCGCGCTATAATAGTAGTATGCGCTAACTTTATATATTATAGTAGTTATTAATAATATCTTATTACTTAATATCTATTAAAGATTAAGGAACGTATATATAGCTTAAAGCGATAATTTTTAAACGTCTTTTAAGATATATAGTCTTAAAGTGCCTTTATAGCTGCGATTATATAACTAGTATATTAATATTATATTAGCGTTATATTATATAAAGTTTAAAAATAACAATATATAAGTAAGTAGTATAAGCTAGCGCGAGTATAAGTAAAAGAAATATAAGTATAAAGTAAGGCTTTATTTTAATAAGCCTTATATTAAGTATCTATATTAAGAAACGGAATATATTTAATATATATAAAGTAAAAAGAGCGCTATATAATAGTACTATATATTGCGCTTTACTTACTAAGCGATAGCGGTAAGCGCGAGGACTAATATAAAAGCGGTAGTATATAGTCGCTAAGTATATTAAGGGGCATAGCGCGGGAAGACGCTTATAAGCTAAGAAGAGATAAAATATAAAAGACTAAAGTAAATATATTAAGGCGCGGTATAGCAGAGCTATTATAAAAGCGGGCGCGTATATAAAAAGATTAATAATTAAAAAAAAAAAAAAAAAGAAAGAATATTTATACTTAAAGATAGCTAGTAATAAGAAAGTAAGACGTGCTTTAAGTACTAATAAAGGTAGTAAGCAAAGGGGGTATATTATACCGCTTTAGCACTACTTAAAGTAATATAGTAGCGTAAATAAGCAAGCGTATAATATATTTAACGCTATAGCGCGATATTATTTAAAGAGATATATTAACGTGTAATTATAAGTATAATAAGGATAACTATACTAATTAATATTAAGCGTAAAATAGTAAGTAAGGCGGCGACGTTAAATACCTTAGTATATAATAGCTTAAAAGGGGGATTTTATTATAATTTATATTATAGTAAAAGCTATAGTTATACTTTAGCGAATAACTTAAAGTCGGGCTAATATATAGCTAAAGTTATATAAGACTTTACTTAAACTTAGCTTAACTTTAACTTAAACTTAACTTAAGTATAAGTTACTTAAGCGACCTTTATAAAGTAAAAAGCTATATAGCTTAGATAAAGATTTCCCCTTCCTTCCTTAGCTTTAAATAAATAAATATTCGGCTACGTGCTATTAAACTAAGTATATTTAGGCCTTTAATAGCTACTTTATATTCTTTAAGATATTTAATAAATTTTCTTGTAATTAATTATAAGTAGCTTTATAATTATTTTTAAGGCTTTTAGTATCTTTACTAAGGTTTAGTATCGTTTTTACTTATATTATACTAATTATAGTCGTATTATCTTTTATTATAGTTAGATTAACTATTTTATTAGTTTTTACTATAATACTTATTAATATGATATTTATATTTATATAAGGAGCTTTATTATCTTTATTATTACTATTCCCTATATCGTTATTATTAAGTATTGCTATATTTAAATTATTTAAGGGTTTTGTTTAAAGGTTGTTTTATATTAAACTATAAAGAAGAATATTTAAGGTATTATCTTTAAACCTTAAAAGGCCTTTATTTTAATTTATTATAAGATTATAATTTTATAAAAAGGGTAGTCTTTATATAATATTATAGCTAATAGCTAAGACGTTAAAAGAATCTTTAAAGTTCTAAATCTTTATTATATACTTAAGAGGATTAGGTTTTAGTATAATCTTACTATTATTATACTTAAAAGGTAATCCTTTTATTAAATAAAGGATATAAAGCTCGTCTTTTTTTTATAACGTAATTATAAACAATTTATTATTATAAGGGAAATATAGCTACTTATTGCACTATAATATATTAATACGTTAAGGTAATATCTTCTTAATTTTAATAAAAAAAAGATTTATACTTTAAAAATAATTATTTAATATAAATAAGTTCTTTTTACTATAAGATAGCCTTATTATTCTTAAGCTTATTAGCTTTTTGCTTTATTTACCGACTTTTTAGTAGATTTTAAATTGTTTTATAAAATTAATTTATTTAAGTTACTAAGCTTCTTAATAACTTTAAAAACTAAATCTTTAATAATAGCATAATCTTTTATTTTAGTATTATTAATAAAAACTTCTTTAGTATAAAATATCTTATTATACTATTTGAAGTTATTATACTCGTTTTACTACGTTTTTAGCTAGTTTTTAAGCATGTTTTTTAAGAATTGTTTTACTTTTAATAGTATATCTAAATTATAATTTTTATTATAAAGATTATAATTAATGTCGAATTACTTATTATATCGTTTAAACGTATCTTTAATAGGTAAGTTAAGGAATTCCGTATTTTTTTTAAGCTTATCGGTTAGCTCGTTATTCTTTTTCTTAAGATTATTTTTATCTTTAATTAAATTAGTAATATATATAAAAATAGATTAATAATCTTCCTTTAGCTTTATAATCTTATTTACTTAAGCTAGGTTACTATCTTTAAGGTTTTTAATAGTCGTTTTATTATACTGCTTAAAAAGTAAAAGTTATTCGATTTTAATTTAGTTATTAATGTTTTCTTATATAAGTTCCTCTTTATTAAGTTTAAAATCCTCCTTAAGGTTTTTTATAAAAACCTTAGTATCGGTAATAAGCTTTTTAGTCGTTATAGCCGGTTTATTATAAGTTTTCCTTAGTTTAAAAAACTAGCTACTTCCTTACTTATCTAAAAGGTATATAAAGTAGTCGTCTTTATAGTATTTAGTTTAAGAAAGCCACTTATACGCCTTATTTTTAATAGTAATAACTGTATTAAGATATTTTATAAAAAGAGCATAAGGCTTATTACTATCTTTTTTCTTAAAAAAGGGCTTTTTATTTATTTTTTTAAAATTTAAAGTCTTTAAGATTATAGCTTTCTTTTATATTTTAAGACATAACGTTTATATTGAAATAAGGAGAGTTTATATCGTTTTTATTAATAGTCTATAAAGACGTTTTATACTTATAACTATTCTTAGTCTTAAAAGTATTTTTTTAATCATTATTTAAGCTTTTAGCTTTTATCTTTATCTTTTTATTAGTATTATAAAACGTAGGATATAAGCGTTCTAGCTACTTATATATTAGTATATAAGATATAAGTATATAGATTATAATTAATATTTTAACCCTTAATTTAAGCTAAAACAAGACCTTTTAGTAGTATATTATTATTATACTACTTCTTTATAGTAAATAGTAGTAATTTCCTTAGTATAGGTTTAATTCCTATATAATAAAGTAGACTTATAAGTCTATATAGAAAAAAGCTCTCTTTAAGCGCGTATAATAATAAAAGCGTATAAAGCTTTTAGCTACTAGCTTAATAAACTAAGAAATTCCTGTCTTATAAATAATAAGGACGTTATAATCTTTTCTTTTAAGGCGGTAATTATTATAAAACGTAAGATATAAGCGTTTTAGCTACTTATATATTAGTATATAAGATATAAGTATATAGATAATAATTAATATCTTAGCCCTTAATAAAGGCTAAGGCAAGACCTTTTAATAATATAGTATTATTAAACTATTTCTTTATAGTAATTAAGTTCTTCTTAATAAAGACCTTTTATACGTAAACAAATGTTAAACGGACTAAGGGTTAGTAAAATAAGCTTATCGTTAATTTTAGTATCTTTAATAAAAAGTAATAGTAAATTATATCGCGGATTAAAAGCAAAAAGAGCATTATTCTTATAAATAAGTATATTCTTTCCCTTAAAGGAATTACTCTTTTTAATATAATTTCTTATAATATAGCCCTTTTTTATATAGTTAAAGCATTAAGTAGCTTTTTTAGCGGGCTTTAATAAGCTTACCTTAAGGGTATTTAAGTTTATAGCGTTATTTAAGACGCGCTATGACTTTTACTTATTTTTCTTAATAACCCCGCTTAAAGTTAAATAGTATTTCTTTTATTGCCGGCATTTATACTACTTATTATTTTTTTAGACCGCTAAACTAATATAGTTTAAAAGCGTCTCTAGCTTATTTAAGTAATAAATTTCGTCTTTAACTTCTTTTTTAATACTTTTATAAAAAGTCGCTATTAAAGTATCGTCTTCTTATTTTAGCTTAAGTATTATCTATCTAAACTAAGCTATATAAGTTAATAAGGACAAAACTTACTTAAGGCTTTTTAATTTATGCTTTGCTAATCGTTGCTTATTTATAATTTTAAACGTTTTCTAAAAAGCTTTTTTAAAGTTATTAAAACTCTTAAAAACATTCTTCGTCTTAAAACTTTTATCTTTAAGACTATTATCTATATAGTCCTTAAGAATCGGCTCGAACTATATTGCGGCTAGGCTTTATAAGCAATTCGATATAAATATTACCTTTACTACTTCTTAATTTATCGTAGTAAGATAAAACTAAAAATAAGTTTTAAGAGAAGTAATAAACTTTTATAGCTTAGCTAATTCTTTAGTATATAGCTTAAGAGCTTAAATCTTTAAAATAGAATTACTATTTATTAAGTTTATAAAAGAATAAGAAAGCTTTAAATACCTTAAACTTGCTTATAGCTAATTAGTTAGCTATAGTATTATAAAAGTAAATATTTCTTCTTTTTTTTATTATAATTAAATAAACGTAATTATAATAAATACCTTTTTTTACTTAATAGCTTAAAAAACTTACTAAGTATAAAAATACTAAGTATTTTTTATTAAAGCTATAAAGTTTATTAAGATTTTTATAAGCTAGGTTTATATAATAAAACCTTTATTATTTTTTATATAATAAGTAACTTTGCTTAATTTATTTAATTTAAATTTACTAGTAAGAAAAAGAAAATAAGACTTAGTACTAACTACTAAACTAAATAAAGTAAGGGTATCTTATTATATAGATTTCTTAAGTTAAAACTAGCTAAAAAGGAAAAAAGAAAAAAAGAAAAAGTATAAAGGGAAAGAGGAGAAAGAACCTCCTTTTATACTTTTATAAAGCTATTAAAAGGCTTTCTTTTTATATACTTTTATATACATTTATATACTAATTTATAACTTATACTTTATATAACGTATAAAGTTATTAAACTGATTTCTAAGCTAATAAAAATAGCTTATACTATTTTTATTACTAATTATAAGTAATATACGCTTTATTACTTATAATTAGCTTATAAGACTATATATCCTTATTTTATAACCTTTTATAAGATTTTATCCTTTTTTAAAAAAAGGTCTTTTACCTTAGCTTTATATAAATTATTAGTAAATTATATAAAGTATTAGTTGATTTAATTAATACTAATCTTATTACTAGCTAAAGCTAGCTTAAGGTAAATATAAGCATATTTAGCCTATACTACTTATAGCTAATACTAGCCGTCTTTAACTATTAAGCTATATTATCTCTTTTTATAACTATTAGTATTTACTTTAATAGTTATAACTTATAACTAGTAGTATTTACTTTACTAATTACTCTTTTATATTTAGTAGTATTTACTTTACTAAATATTAGTACTTTTAATACTTAGGATTATTAATAAAATAGGGTTTTTATTATAAGCGGTTATTAAAAAAGGCCTTTAAAGAATACTATTAAGGGCTTTAATATTAAAGCTTATTATTATAAACTAATACTAAGACTTATTTTAACTAAGCGTATTAATAGCCTTTAAGGAGTCTTCTTTCCTTCCTTTAAAAGAATTCCTTTTTTTAATATAGTCTTTTATAATATAGCCTTTCTTTATATAGTTAAAGTATTAAATAGCTTTCTTTACGGGCTTTAGCAGGCTTGCTTTAAAGGTATTTAGGTTTATTATATTACTTAAGTCGCGCTATTATGTTTTATTTTTTTTTAATAACCCCGCTAAGATTCAAACGGTGCTTTTTCTACTACTAGCGTTTATACTGCTTATTATCTATCTAGACCGCTAGACTAATATAGTTTAATAGCGTCTTTAACTTATCTAAGCGGTAGATTTCGCCTTTAACTTCTTCTTTAAGACCTTATAAAAAGTCGCTATTAAGGCATCGTTTTCTTATTTTAGCTTAAAGGTTATTTATCGGAATCGGGCTATATAAGCTAATAAAGATATAACTTACTTAAGGCTTTTTAATTTACACTTTACTAATCGTTACTTATTTATAATTCCGAATATTTTTCATAAAGCTTCTTTAAAGTTATTAAAATTCTTTAAAAGATTCTTCGTCTCGGAATTTTTATCTTTAAGACTATTATCTATATAGTCCTTAAAAATCGGTTAAAAGTATATTATTACTAAGCCTTATAAGTAGCTTAATATAAATATAACCTTTATTACTTCTTAATTTATTATAGTAAGATAAAACTAAAACTATGCTTTAAAAGAAGTAATAAACTCTTTTAGCTTAGCTAATTCTTTAGTATAAAGTTTAAGTACTTTAATCTTTAAAATAGAACTACTATTTATAAAGCTTATAAGGGGATAAGAAAGCTCTTAGTACCTTAAACTAGCTTATAGTTAACTAGTTAGCTATAGTATAATAAAAGTAGATATTCTTTTTTTATTTATTATAATTAAATAAACGTAATTATAATAAATACCTTTCTTTTACTTAATAGCTTAAAGAACTTACTAAGTATATAAATACTAAGTATTCTTTATTAAAGCTATGAAGTTCGTAAAGATTCTCGCGAGCTAGTTTTATATTACGGAACCCTTAGCGTTTTTTTTACGCTAAAGGAATAAGGCGTAATTTATTTAATTTAAATTTACTAGCCGGAAAGAGAGAGAAAGACTTATTGCTAATTACTAAACTAAATATAGTAAATGTATCTTATTATGCGGATTTCTTATATTAAAACTAGCTAAAGAAAAAGAAAGAAGCGAAAACAAAGAGTTAAGGGAAAAAGAAGGAAAGACCTCCTTTTATACTTTTTTAAGGCTATTAAAAGGCTTTCCTTTTATATACTTTTATATACTTTTATATACTAATCTATAACTTATATCTCGTATAACTTATAAGGTTACTAAACTACTTCTTAGGCTAATAAAAGTAGCTTACGCTATCTTTATTATTAGTTATAAGTAATATACGCTTTATTACTTATAATTAACTTATAAGACTAAATATCCTTATCTTAAAACCTTTAATAAGATTTTATCCTCTTTTAAGGGGAGGCCTTTTACTTTAGCTTTATATAAGGTATTAGTCGAATATATAAGGTATTAGTTAATTTATCCGATACTAATCTTATTACTAGCTAAAGCTAGCTTAAGCCGAATATAAGCGTATTTAACCTATACTGCTTATAGCCGATACTAGCCGTCTTTAACTACTAAGCTATATTATCTCTCCTTATAACTACCGGTATTTACTTTAATAGTTATAACTTATAACTAGCGGTATTTACTTTATTTATTACTCCTTTATATTTAGCGGTATCTACTTTACTAGAAATTAGTACTTTTAGTACTTAGGATTATTAATAGAATAGGGTTTTTGTTATATATAGCTAACCTTATTTTTAATCTTTATAAATAGCTTAAATGTATAGCTTATAGTAAAAAAGAAAAATCCTAGTACTAGCTTATCTTAATAGTAAGTAAATATCTTACTAAATCCTTTAATATACCCTAGCTAATATGTTATATAAGCATTCTTTTACTAGAATTTAATAGCTTTTAATACGCTAATAAAAGATAAATATAAACTTAGTACTAGTAAAGAATAAGCGGAAAAGTTTACTTTGCAGCCCGGAGAGGAATAATAATTATCCGGCGGACCGTAATAACTATATTACGCCGGAACGGCATAATAATAATCCGGCTAACACCTCTCTACGTCTATAAAAGACTCTCTTTTCTTCTCTTTTTCCTAGCTAGAACTCAGACCTTTAAGCAATTTAAATTCGCTCTTCTCGCTACTTTTTTCTCTTTTATGCTTTAGTACCTTCCTCCCGCCTTATACTCTTAGTAGTAATAAGCCCGGTTTTATATAAGCTGCGTTAAACCCTCGATAAATATATATACCTTATAATTATATATACTGCTTATAAAATAAATATAAAAAGTAAATAAAAGAAAAAGGGCTATTATTTACTATATCTCCCCGCTTATAAGCATAAATCGGAAAAAGTAAAGTAGCTTTTATAGAAATATATAAATATAATATTTTTTATTTATAGCAATATACTATAAGTATACTTATATTCTTTATAAGAATATTGTTTATATAAATATTCTTTTATACTTTAAGCGTTTTAGCTTTAAATATTATATAAATAGAATAATAAAATAGTATAAATATAATATAATATAGATATACTTTTTTATAGTATAAATATAAATATAAATATAAATATAAGTATAAGTATAAATATAAGTATAAATATAAATATAACTATTAAAAAAATAAAACATAACTATTAAATAACTATAATATAACTATTAAATAACTATAATATAACTATAATATAACTATAATATAACTATAATATAACGATAATATAACTATTATATAACTATAATATAACTATAATAAAACTATAATATAACTATAATATAATTATAATATAATTATAATATAAATAAAGTATAAATATAATATATATATTATAATAAATAGTATAATAATAAAGATAATTATAAAAGTAAGTATAATATATATAAATATTATTAAATATATACTTTTTAATATTATACTTTAAATATTATATAAATATACTATACTATAACTTTTAAATAAGTACTATATAATACTAAAAGATTTATAAGCTTTTAAAATACTATTATAATTATAAAATACTAAAAGGTAAACTTATTATATTAATATAAAATACTATTATAAACTATAAAACAAATATAATATAAAATACTACTATAAAACAAAAATACTATAAAATATTAATATATAAAGTAATATTATAGTTATAAAATAACTTTAAATATAAAGTATTACTTTAAAATAAATTAAGTATAAAATACTAATATAAACTATAAAAACATAATATAAGATACTACTAAAACTATAAAAAAAATATACTAAAAGGTATAATAATATAAAGTAATACTATAAATTAATAGCTATAAAAACTTCTTCGCGAATAAGATACTCGCCCGTAGCGGGTGCGCATCGCGTTTAAAACTCTTATTAATAATAAGATTTAATTTAGCGGTATTAGTTACCCCCCCTAAGACGATATCGCAGCGTGGCCGGGGGACGCGGGGGTAAGGGGGTAGCCCGCCTCGTACTAGCATCGACCGCAGCGCTTAGTATAACGATACGCCCTTAAGCTTCACGCACTTAGATAAAGAGCCGAATATACCTTAACGAGATAACGACGCGTAACCTGGCCGGACTATACGCGATACCGATAAAAGGAAGGCTTATAATAAAATCGCGGGCATAGTCCTATATACGTAGTTCGACTAAGTATAGGTAGTAGTCGAAACCCTCCTCCGCTTTAAGGAGCGCGCTAAGAGCGCGCCGACCGTAGTGCGGGCCGACTTTAAGCTTCGTAAGGCTATTTAAAGCGCGATAAAGGAAGCTATATATAAAGAACTAAGATAAGGCCGAGCTTAAGGCCTTAGGGAAGGACTTAAAAGGACTTAAGTAATAATAGTAGCGGGCCTTAAAGGGCCGATATAGTATAACGCGAAGATAAAGCTAGTCCCGCTTTAGTATAAACGCGAGCTAGTAGTAGTCTTAATAAGAGCGACGCTAAATATCTTAAACTATAAGCCGAAGGATATAGTTAAAGCAATTAACGCGGCGCTTAATATCTTTTCCGCTATAGTAGCGAGACGCCTCTTAAGCGGGGATATCGCGATAACGTTTAATATAGCGGCACGACCTTATTAGCAGAACTAAGACTAAGTAAAAAGCGTCTTTAAGCCGGAGGTAGCGATAGCGCGTAAGGCCTATATAGTAATTGCGAAGAATATCCCGGTAAGAGTCTTTAAGATAGATAAAGCGCTCTTAATTAAGGAGATCGTTAATATTAATAAAGTAAAAGTTATATAGGCGCGAGTAATACGCCTTTAAACTAAGACCTTAACGGCTATAACCTTTATTATTAATATAAGTAGCTTAGCGGAGGCTAATAAGCTATACGATATAGGCCTATTCTTAAAGGCCTAGATATTCCGATATAAGCTATATAATAAGTCGGTTAAACCTACTTAGTGCTATAACTACTATAAATATAAGCATATCGCTAAACGTTATACCTTAATATAGCTCTATACTTACTATAAGGGGACCTTTTATATAGGCGGCGAGGATAAGTGCCGTATAAAGAAAGGCGAAATCCCTTATAACTACGTGTCTTATAGCGGGCAGCACTTAGCGTAGTCCCGTACCTATTTTATAGCGGTAAAAGCTTAGGATAAGGTAAGGGACTACTACTTAAACCGCCTATAACGCTTTATTAGTACTTACGGCTAGCTAGACCCTTAAATCCTCCTTCTTTCTATAAAGGACTAAGGGCTTACTACGTTATAAGCGCGGAAACGCCTTAAGCGGCCGAGAAAGGATAGGCAAACGCCGTTAGCACCGCCGGCTAAAGTATAAGCAGTAAGCACTAACCTAAGTAATATTAAACGATATATAAGGTAATAGAGCGCGTCGCTCTTAACCCGGGCTATTACTTTATCTTAAACGACGAACTTTACCCCGACCCCTTACGTATAAAATTAAAGGTCCTTTATTAAAATATATAGAAGAGATATAAGCTAGCACGACTAGCTCTTAGCTACCGCGCTAAGTATAACGTAATAGCGCTTTAAGAGATAGAGAAAATATAGGGCTTAAAGGCCTTATCCTTAAAGGGCGCACCGTACTAGCTAGTTTATAGGGAGGGCCGTAACGTAATATATATTTATAAGAGGCACGATATAAAGACGTAGATACTACGGACCGGATGCGATTAAAAGGAGATAACCTTTAGCGACGGTATAAGGCTAAGGTCCTTATACTCGCCGTTAAAAGAGATTTAAATAGGCCTAGCTAAGGCCTTAAAAGAGGTTAATAGCTAAGGCCCGCTAGTCTTAATAAGGGACTTTAATATCTATTACCCGCTATAAGACGCTTATAACTAAACTTCCGATAAGGCGGAATAGTTAGTTAAGGAGGCCGCGCGGCTCCGGCTTAAACTAGCTACGTTAAGGGGGGAATATATACGTTTCTTCTACGGATATAGAGATAGTATAATCAACCTTATATAAGCTACGATAGAAATAGCTATATAGTTTATCGGCCTTAACTTAGACCTTATAAGGTCTAACTATATCCTATAAGTAGTCTTGTTTAAGATAGGTTTTAAGCTAAGGGAGGTATTAGCAACGCTAAGGTAAAAGGAGGCGGAAAAGAAGAGGGTTAAGGCGGAAACCCTATCCCGGCTTAGGATATAATAGCCTACGCTCCGCAGCCCGCAGGAGATCGATGCGGAAATAGATAGCTTATATAACGATCTTAATAAAATTGCCCGCGCGATAGTCTTATACCGGAAGCAGGCGATCTTAAGGGGCAATATATAGTTTACCCCGAAGGCGGCCTAAGCTACTTAAGTTGCGAAAAGGGCCTAAAGATACTATAAAGGATATAGAATATAAGTAAACTAAAAAGCGCTATAAGAAGCGGCTACGGCTTAAAAGCAAGCCGTGCGCGATATAAGACGGGAATACTAAAAAGACTTCCTTAAGGAGATTAACGTTAATAATACTAAGCTATAAAACGTTAAATAATAAGCGCGTTTATATAGTAAGCTACCCTTAGACTTAGCGCACTTATTACTATTAACCGGTAGGGGCTATAAATACTAACTAACCCCCGACTTTGAAGAGAAAGCCTAACTCTTAGCAAAGCGCTTCTTTTTAGCCGAAGCCGCGATGCTTTTAGGACCTCCTTAGCGCGCGGCTAAGAAGGAGCTTATTATAAAACGGCATATCGACCTTATAGATATATCTTAAGCAATAAGCAAAATAGTAAGTTAGAAGGCAGTAGGCCTAGATAAGGTCCCCCTTAGCTTCCTTAAGCTTTATAGCCTAGCGCTCTTAGCCTAACTAGCGATAATTTTTACGGCCTATATAAAGATATCGTACTTTTTAACTTAGTTTTAGTCCGCGAACGTAGTAGTGCTAAGAAAACTAAGGAAGAAACTTAGGGTATACCGCACTGCCGGGGGGTAAAGACCTATTTCCCTCCTACCGATAATAAGCAAGATCTTAAAGTAGATCTTAGCTTAAAGACTCGCGACCGCGGCGGAAGTAAACGGGGTCTTGCTTAAAGGATAGTTCGGAAATAAAAAGGAGAGGTCTATAAAGGCGGCAATACTTTAAGTAACGGAACTAGTATGCGTAATATAGGCTAAAAAAGGGATCGTATCGTTCCTTTAACTTAATATTAAGGGGGCCTTCGATATAGTTAACTATAAGAAACTTTTAAAGGAACTTACCCTTTAAGGCTACCTTAAGTAGTTTATAAGGCTAGCCCGTAGCTTTATAAATAAGCGCTACTTTACCCTCTATTTCGATAGAAAAAAGGCTATACCGGTCCGAATTACTACTAAGGTCTTTTAAAGCTCGCCGTTATCCCCGATCCTATTCCTTTATTATATAATACCCCTCTATAAAAGACTAGAAAAGCTAAAGGGAGTTTATATTATTAGTTTCGCCGACGATATAAATATCCTTAGCGTAGGCCTTAAAGAGGGATCGATAATAGCGCGGCTTAAAGCGGCTTATAAGGTATACGCCGTATAGGTAAAAGAGTTCGCGGTAAACTTTAAACCCTTAAAGAGCGAGCTTATCTACTTTATAAAAAGATATAAAGCGATTACGACCCTTATTCGCCTCGGGGCCGCTACGGTAGTGCCGGTTTAAAATACTAGGCTCTTAAAGGTATAGGTAGACCGTAAGCTTAAGTAAAAGGCACACCTTAATAAGCTACGCGCTAAGCTAAAAAGGCAAAACCTAGCCCTTATAGGGCTTATAATGTCTATATAAGGATATACCTTACTTAAGGCCCGGGAAGTCTATAATAAAGTCGTTTAGTCCTTTATATTATACGCTATAGTTACGTTTTACGAGATAACCTTAGCGGACGGAAGGCCTTATAGGATAGCCGCGAAGTTAGCGCGGGATTAAACCGCTTACCTTTAAATAGTCGCGGGGGCCTACTAAGCTACCTTAGTTTACTAGCTTAAAGCCGAGACCTAGGTCCCGCTAATTAACCTCTACTTAAACTAAAGAATAGCCGATACTTTTAAGAGGCTAAAGGACTCCGGAATCCTAAACTAAATCCGACGCGCGTCCGCGTTAGTAGTAAGACTACTCCGGCAATATAAACAACGGCTAAGGTAGCCTACGCCCTTAAGGCCACCGCTTATAGAGGCATTAAGGGGGGTACGGTCTTAAGTTAGGTCTAGCGAGCTTTAAGAAAAGAAAAGAATAAAGGAAATCCTCTTTAAGGAATAGGCTAAGCGGTAAAGCTTAAAGGAGGAACTTATTAAATAGCGCTAGACTACGCTCTACCCCGCAGACCTACCGCCTTAGTTCGATAAGGCTATAGCGCTTAACTAGCACGGGGCGCTGCTTAAGTACCTAAGCTCTACGATTACTTAGATACGAACTAAAGTAATAGGCCTTAAAGACTTCTTATTCCGCCGCAATATACTTAAAGTAATATCGCCCCTTTATAATTACGGGCAACGATAAGATACTATTTACTATGCGATAATAAGCTATAAGCTTATTAATAAGGTAAGGGGGACGCTATTATAGCGACTTTATAACGTAAGCGAGGTGCGGGCGAAGCTTTAAAAATAAGAGACGGCGGCTATGCTAGTAAGATAGTTCTTAAGCTTAAGGCGCTTACGATAATTCGATCTAGTAATATAACTATACTAAGGGGAAGATAAGGTATACGCGACGGCTCCGGCTATACTTTAGTTAAAAGGGGATATATATTAATTAAATCGCCCCCTTAGCTCGGCTTAAGGGAATAACTTACTAATATAATAAAACGCTACGAAGCACTAAAACGCCGAAAACTTCCCCCCTTTTTAAGACCTTTATTTAGCTTATAAGGCCCTTATCGGACCTACCTTAAGCTAGCGCCTTAG
>JAPEBW010000286.1:0-65690 GCA_027405785.1 Ophiocordyceps robertsii
CGAGTCGTCCGAGTTAAGCGTTTAGAGAGGGTAGTATAGGCCGTCCTTTATAGTGCCGTAGTCTAAGTCGAATCCGTCGGCTCGGGCGCGGCTGCGGAAGGCGGCGTAGGTTTATACGGAGGCTTAAACTTAAAGGTTCTAGCTCTCGCCGAGGGACTTAAGGCTACGGAGGATAGTCGCCTCGTTTCTATAGAGCTCGAGAGCTTATTTATATCCTTCGTATTAAAGGCGTAAAGGCTTATAAAAGAGCGGGCTAGAGAAGTAGTTACGGAATAGCTAGTCTTAGCTACGGGAGACGTTAAACGATAAAAGGACTTAAACCGCGAGTATAAAGATTATAAGCTTAAGGTAGAGAAAGTTATACGTATAGGAGTAGGTAAGGTACGGCGGGCTATAGCCGGCGGTAAAGGGAAATATAGTTATAGAAAGAAGAAAGAAAAAGAGAGAGGGCGGGCAGCGGAGAGAATTTAAATAGATATGCCGTAAGGCTAAAAGGGCCTTATTACTTAAGGTAAATAGCGGTATATTATTATTAGAATAACTAATTACCTTAAGCGTAGTAAGTTATAGTTTCTCGTAACCCGTAGTAGCTTTTAAGTCTCGTGCTTAGGCTTAACCGCTTAATTCTCTTAGTCGGAGAGTTTTATATTAGGTTATAAGGGCCGCGCATTATGCTCTCGTCCGAACTACTTAGGTAGCTAACTCCTTTTATGCCTTTTTAAAGGCTTTTACGATCTTCGGTAAGAAGACCGCTTTTTCGTTTACTTACGAGTTATAGCTACTTAGCTAGCCTTTTTAAGCTATAAGGAACTCCTTCCTTGGCTTTCCGCCGCCTTTCTTTATTATACGGCTTTATAGGATTCGTTTTACTTCCTACTTATTTAAGTAAGGTATCCCTTTATCTTAGACTAGTCTTAAGCGTATAGCTAGCTCGTTTGCTAGTCGTAGTTATACTACCGAAACGACCGGATAAATATTTAAGGACCTTTTTATATCTAGCCGGTATGCGAGCTATCTTACTTTAGCGGTAACCTTAAACGGCCTAGTGCGTCTTTCTTAAAGCTTTGCTAGTCTGCTATCCGCGACGTAGTAGCCTTTACTTAGCTATAGCTAGACTTAATCGCCGGGCTTAAATTCTAGCGGGCGGTGTTTCTTATTATATCTATCCTTTATAGCGGCCTAAGTATAGGCGATAGCTAACCTAGCTTCTTTTTATAAGACCTCTCGGTTCTATAAGTATAAGTAGTTACCTAAGAACCGGAGGCCGTTATCTATTCTTATCCTTATAATAAGCTTATTAAGGGCCGCGTAAATTACTAAGGAGAAGGAATTATTAAGGCTAAACTAAAGGGCGACTAGCATATCGGTCTAGCATAGGTCTGGGAAATCGGCGGTAAAGAATCGTAGCGCGATTTTTATAGTTTAGTTTCGCCTTTTTAATAGGCCGTTAGTTTAAGGGTACTAAGCGGTAGATATAAAAAGCTTCGATCCGAAGGCTTGCTATAAGGTCCGCTAGAATATTAAGGTAAACTTTATATCCCGGTCGGAGATTATCCCCTTCGGAATCCCCTAGTTAGCGCGGAGTAGTTCGGTATATAACGCTTATACTTAGTCTTCCGCTATAAACTAGTCGTTGCTTAAGATAAGGAGATATATTTTTAAGAATTTATCGGTTACGGTTAGTAAAGTATTAAAGAAGTTCCTTATAAGATCTTTTTATAGGGATTGTTCGGCTTAGACTACTAAGAGCCCGGTAATAAAATCTATCGCTATTATATAGTATAGAACTAGCGGGCTTTAAATCGGGATAAGCTACCTTAGCGTCTTACCTTAATCGGTTTAGTTGCGGTAGTAGGTATCGCAGCCGTCTACGACCTTATCTACGTATCTGCTAAGCCGTAGGATTAAGAAGCTTTTAGATAGGTCTTACTATATACGGGTGCGGCCGGCATAGAAGTATTTAGCGTAGGCGTCTTCGACGATCTCCTTAGTATAGGTCTCGGGGATATATAGTCTCTTACGTCCGTCGTTCTCCGTAAAGTATAGCAACCCCTACGACCGGAGGAATAGGAGTCTAAAGACCCCGTCTTTATCGCTAAGCTACGCTATGATTTTTACTTACTATATATCTTCCGTATATCCATCGATTATTTTTTAGCGGAGCGGCAATTCGATTAATGCTTCCGCGTAAAGGAATACGCGGTCCGTTATCTTATCTTCTTAAATACGTTTTAATTCCCCTTCTTAGTTTAAGGATACCGGCTTATCGTCTTAGTGCGGCAGACGTAAGAGCGCGTCTAGCACGACGTTTTCGACGCTTAGGATATAGCATACCTTAAGCGGGAATTAGCTTAAGTATTAAGACGCGAGGACTAGCTTATTATTAGATTTTATGCTAGTAGAGAATAGGGATTTCTAATATACGATTCCGTAGGTGCTTATATAGTCGGTAAAGATAACTACCTATAGTATTCTTACGGATAGTACTATAATACGTAGCTTACGTACTGCCTATACTAAACCGGCTACTTTAAGTTCCGTAGGCTAGTATTAAGGTTCTCCGCCTCGGAGGGCGCGGCTTAAGTAAACGATAAGCTAGACCTTAGTCCGGGCTAGTAGCGTCTTTCTATCCTATTCCGTGCCTTCTTTTAAGTAAAAAGCTATAGCCGCTACTCTATATTCTTAGGATATATCGATCTAAATAAATAGTTATCGGGCGGGGTCGAAGTAGTAAATTGTTTAAGGCTCGGTAAGTTTCTTAGTTAGAATCGCGAAGGCCTCTTTCTCTTCTAGAGTAGGCTAAAAAGCGGCTTTCGCGGCGTATCGAGCCTATCCTTAGCCCCTTAAGGGGACTCCGTCTTCTCGTCTTACCCGGAGCAGCTCCGTTTTTCGTTTTTATAGGACGTCGACTTCCTTAGCAAAATACGGGACCGTATAGCGTAGCTACCCGGTAAGGCCGATCTATTTCTTAAGCTATTAAAAGTTCTTTAAGAACGCGATATCCTTTAAGGCTCGCACGCGTTTGTCTATATTTATTAGGCCGATAGCGTTTACTTTAAATCCGAGGAGCTATATAGATAGGTACGCTAAGAAGGACTTTAGTCCGGATAAGGTAATATTATAGTCGTAAAAGGCGCGGAATACGGCTTTTAGATATTAAAGGTATTCTTCGGCCGTATCGGAGTAGATAATAATATCGTCGATATAGGCCGCCGCGTATTCTTAGTATCTACGGAGGACGTTATCGATAAACCTTTAGACGTATACCGGGGAGTTCTTAAAGCCTATAAGTATTACTAGTAATCTTTCTAGCCCGCAATAGCTTATAACTATAAACCTTTCTTAGTAGTCTTAGTAGACTAAGAACTAGTAGAAAAACGATTATGCGTTTACCGCACTAATAAACTTCTTTCCTTAGAGGCGTTTAATTATATCGCTTTAAAGGGGCATTAAGTAGGCGTTTAAGGTAGTAATAGCATTAATCCCCCGTAAGTCTACGACTACTCGTCCCTTTTCCTTTCCGTCTACCGTTTTTTATACTACGAACACCGGCGCCGCGAACGGGGTTAGCCTATAAACTCGTTTTAATCGGCCTTACGCGGTTAGCTAGCTAAATATCGTATCTACTACCTTCTTATCTTTATCGCTTAATAGGTATAATCTTAATACGACTTATTAGTATTACTATCCTTCTACTAAAGGAATACGTATATATTCGGATTCGTTTATATATACTACTCCTTCGTCCTTTTAAAGGCGGGGAAACGATTAAAGGATATCTTAGACTTTTAATGCGTATTTTAGGTCTTTGGCGTAGATCCGGACGCCCTTGTCGGTAGTAAGTTCGGGCAGGTCCTTAGTTCGGCCGATTTTAAGTTTATAGTTTATAGTAGGATCCTTTTATAGGAAGTCCTTAGCAGGGTCTATTTTATTCGGATTTTCTATAAGGGCTTCCGCTAAGGGAGCCGTAGCGTTAACCTCCTTATATAGCTAGAACTGCTTATCGAGGTCCGTGATTATCCTTACCTTTTAGCCTTAGCGGAGTATTAGTAGTTCCTTAAAATAGTTTATCGCCGTAAAGCTCTTATAATCCTATATTATTATCCGGGCGAGCTTAGGGTTATCGGGGAAAAATATTATATTACGCCTTAATAGCGGCGCCTAAACCTATACGGGTAGGGCGTAGCTAGAACTAGCTAGAATCGTTATAGTAACTAAGTAGATTACTCGCCTGCGTATCGCTAGTCCTAGCCGGACTATCTTAACTTCGGCTTTAATCCCTTTATAAGCCCCGATCTATAAGACTAACGTAAAGTTAATAAAGTCCCCTTAGTAAGGAACTAGAAAGTCTTAGCTAAGCAATATGTTAGCTACTAAGCGTTTTACTATCTAAGCGCCGATCCTTACTTTTACGACTATAAGGCTACCGTCTAGCCTTCTTAGTATATAAGCGGTAAATTCCGCCTATTTAACGGTAGCTATCCTTCTTACTCCTTAGATAGGAATTCGTTAAGAGGAGTCTATAGTTATGTCTTAAAAGGTCTTTATTAAGTCGGCTTAAATAAGGCTTCGGTCTGCCTTAGTGTCCGTATAGGCTTTAATACTTATCCTAAGCCTTTCTTTACCGTAAACTAGTAAGTATACGTAGGTAAATCGTAACGGCCTATCGGGGTTTAATAGCTAGATATCGGGGGAAGCCTTAACTATCTAGACGTTTTATAGCTTCCGAATAACTACTTACTATATTAAGCTATATCTTTATATAGCAACGTCGCGGTTAAGGTTAAGGGGATATTTATCTTTAATATATCGGTAAAGCTTATTCTTTAAGGGGAATGCTTCGCTATAAAATCCGCACGCTCTATCGGCCTCTTATACTAAGTCTGCTATAGTATAGATTGCGGTTTCCTTTAAGCTCTTATCGGTATCCGACTAAGCTCTTTCTATATTATACTCTTTATCCCTTAAATAGTCGTTAGTCTTTACCGTAGTACCTTCCTCGGTCGCGGGGTACGCCCGTTCCGGCTTTAGCGTTAGCGAGCGTATAGTCCCGAAGGTCCTTTTTCTTTTTAGCCGGAGGACCTTAACTTATATTCTTAACTATTCGGGCGGGTTTCTTCCTTAACTTAGCGAGCGCTATAAGGTCCGAGGTATGTCCGCCCTTGCCGGGCGGTCTAAAAACGTAACCCTTAGTCCCGGCAAGCCTTCGATAGATAGCCGGGGCGTCCTAAACTATCCTCTAAGCGCGTACGGGGTATAGCTAGTCGGCCCTCGCCTTTTTATAGGTTAGATCTATTTCTTTCGCGCTAGTAAGTGCTTTTAAGATCCTTAGGTATATTTAACTTATAGCTAAGGAAGAATTTCCTTATATTTATTAATCTATCTATTAATATCCTCGTTCCTTACTAAGCGTTATAAGGATTCTTATAAGTAGACGTCTAGCTTTTAGTAAATTACTATAATTAAGTAGTCCGGCTAATAAAGCGCGGCCTTAGCTTTATATTATAAGCGTAATATCTAAGACTTAAAGTCGGATCTTACTACTATATCTTTAATAGTAAAGTGCTTTTTATTAAGTGCCTATATCGCTATATTTAGGCGGATTCCGAACCGTTTTTATAAGGCGGATATTTATTAGCTTAGTCCGACGCTAGGCTCGCTAAGTTCTTCTTATTATAGTTCCGAGAGGTCCCCGGAATACTATTCCGCCGCACTTCCTTAAAGGAAGGAGGGCAATTAAATAGCTAATTCGTTTATATAGGCCTTGCCTTTACTAGCGTTTCGGCGGATAAAGTCGATAAAACGGTTAACTCCTTAAAACGTACTAGCTTTATCGTCTTCTTAGACTTTATCGAAGGACGCTTTTAAAGGTCCCGATAAGTTAAATCTCCTTACGTCCTTAGCTTATAGTCGAGGTTTTTCTTAGGGCTTAGTAAGCGCGTCTTCTTTTCTTAGTGCCTAAAGGAGACTAAGGAATTGTTCGTTCGATATTGCTATTATTCTTACCGGGGGGCTTAAAGCTATGCTTAGTCTTAGTATCTACGCGCTTAGTATAGATAGGTTTAGCCCGCTAAGGGTATCGCTTACTATATCCTCGTTACTTATTATTAAGGTCTCGGTCTTAATACTCTCGCTAAGCGCTTAGCCTTCTGTTTTATATACGTCCCGGAATCCGGTGCGCTATAAGGCCCCCGGTATAAGAAGCTCGTTTTTATTAATTGAGAGTCCCGAAAATGCCTTAGTTAGCGCGGCTATAGCGGACGAGGCTAAACGGTAATACTAAACTAAAAAACTGCCGGGTATCCTTTAAGGCGGATTTCCGGTTAAGGCCCTTAAGCTAAATTCTATTAGCAATACGCGGTAGAAATATCCGCTAAGCTTATCGTCCTAGGGAAAGAGTAACTTTATTATAAGCTCGATCCGGAGGGTATTTAGCGGGCGGGGAGCCGGATAGTTTTAAGGTCGGCTTATCCTTACTTCTTTTATTTAAAGGATAATCGATCCGTCTAAGTAATACCGAATTTAGTTTACTTAGTCGTATAGATTTTATCGTTTTATAGTCTATCTTTCGTTAGTATTCTAAAAGCGGATTGCCTCTTAAAGGGTAGTAGTCTTAGCTTAGCTAAGCGGGACTCGTTTTACGTCCCGTTTAGCTCCGTAGGCTATTGCGGTATAATACCCTAAAAAGGGGTAAGGGAGATTATTAAACCGGTATGCCCGGTAGGCCGCGGCCTTTTCCGCTTTTACGGCCTACTCGTCTTAAAGTTTTATTACGAGCGCGTTAAAGAAGAGGTGCTTATTATTAAGGTTAGACTTAAAGGCTAATAGGAGCTTCTTACTAAAGAAAATATTATTTAGTATCTAACTTCCTATAAGATAAGTACTTAATCGTGCGATATAGTTGCTCTTAGCTTAGCGGATATCCGGGGGATTTCCGTCTAAATAGGTAAGAATTGCTACTATTTACTACGCTTTATGGCGTAAGGATAAGGGGATAGGGCGCGGACTAATTACCGCTAATCGGGGCTAGTACTATAGACTAATTACCGCCGGTTAAGGCCGGTACTATAAACTAATTACCGCTAGTTAGGCCGGTATAACGGACTAATTACCGCATATAAACGTATATAAGGGTTTAAAAATAGTAAAAAGCTTATCTATTTCTTAAAGGTATAGCTAGCTACTTTATACTTAGTTCTTTAAGCTAATTTTAAGGATCTCTAACTATACTATCCGTAGTACGTAAAGTAAACCGTAAATATCCTTATAAAATCGCTTAATAAACTAAATATAAGCCCGGTTAGAAATACTATAGACTATAGTCGGGGAAATCCCTTAAATATCCTTAGATATCCTTTAAAAATCGCGGTAAGGTTTATCCTATATCTTCCGGGGTGCTTCTATAGTTAAAAACGGGTCGAACTATAATTAGGATATCCCGCGGAAATCCCTAGAAATCCCTTAAAGATACCGGCGGAATCCGCTTAATAGTTTTTACGGTATCTCCTATAGTTAGATACGTCGTAAACTATAGTCGGGTAGGCTCTTAACTATCTATAGTTATATCCTAGAAACCTTAGCGGGGTCCGACTAGTAATGTTCGTCGTATCTCCTTAGGCGAGCCTTCGTAGTGCGTGCTCCGGGCGTTCCCGTTGCGGGGTTCCGTGGGGCTTCCTTAAGAGTAGAGTAAGGAGTCCGGGCGTGGCCGTTTAGATTCCATAACATATAAGCCCGTTTAAGATAAAGCTATTATAGACTTTTAATACGCGACTTATTACTTTAATAACTTAAAGTAGTTTATTAATATAAAGGCCGTTAACCCTTTTTTAATAATATCGTTAAATAGTAGCCTGCTATAAGTAAAAGCTATAAGCACTATTAAGGTTATTATTAGTAACGTTATGTTAAAGTTATTAAACGTTAATTATATGCTAGTATAGCCGCTTAACCTTATTAGCAATTAGTACTTTAAGAAGAAAAGCATTAAGCTAGATAATATTAAGGAATAGCTATTTTATATACCTTTTAAGACTAAAGTCTATAATATCGCTTAAAAATATATATTATAACGATCTTAAATATAAAGCTAAGGGGTATATATATAACCTTTAGCTTTATAGCCTTACTATATACTTAGCGATATATAGATTATAAGACAATATACCGCCGCCTTAGCTATATAAGCTTAAAGAGGGTTCTTAAGGTATATAATAAAGCTAGCCTTAAGATTAATAAGGAAAAAGCTAAGAGATTTTATTATAAAGCTTATTACTTAAGAAAAGCAGATACGATATTTAATTATAACCTAAGTATAGTAGCTTAAGCGTTCCTTATATATATATATATTAAGACTTCTTATAATATAAGCTTATAAACTATAAAGGCATTAACTATTACTTTTATAGTATTAACGTCTTTATTAGATTTTACTAAGCACTATTTTTGCCTATATAAAATTAGGCTTTTAATATAATAAAGGCCTAAAAGATATAGGTTAAGAATAGCGCTACTAGCGCCCTTATTTAAGTATTAGTCTTTAATAATATAATAGAATTCTACGTTAAGAAAATAAAGGCTTAATTAAGGGAGGACTACTTTATACTATATTATAGCATACCTTATATATCTTAGCAAAACGGTAAGGTAAAAAGAGCCGGCCGCACGCTTATAAAGTCTATAAAGATAATATATATTAAGATAAGGCTACTAAAATTCCTTTAGCTTTAGTATATAAAGATAGCTATATATATAGCGAACCTCTTACTTATACGCGGTATAGCTTTAAAGGAGGCGCCGCTAAAAGCCTTACTTAAAGAGATTAAGGTTCTTTATATATACTTTATTAAGTATATTTAAACTTAAGGTTATATTATATATATAACTAAGCCATAAAAAATATTAGCTAAGATAGCTAAGATAAACTTAAAGGCGTAAAAAGAAAGACTTATAAGTCTTAAGGGGCTTTATAGCTATATTTATAAAGTATAGCTCCTTAATTAAAAGAAAATTATAATTGCTAAAGACGTGCGCTTTTATAAAGCTATTAAGAAGACCTTACCTTTTAAGGAAAAAGACTATAATATTATAGTCTTTAATAAGGATAAAGATAATGCTAACTTTATAAAAGATATAAAACTATATCGCTTAAGCTATTACGAACCTTATAATTATAATAAGAACGATAAATTTAAAGGGGGTAAGCTAAGTAGCCCTTAAGTTAAGGGTAACGAGCTAAAGTAATAGTAAGTTTTAAAGCTACTACTACTCCTTAAGTAGTAATAAGCTTTATAGCTAGTACTATTAACTCCTTATTAAACCCCTTCCTTACTATTAATAATAATAAAGCTAGGCGATAATAATATAGATATCTTAATACTAAATACTTTAGTTTAAGGACTAAAAGTATAATTAAAAGTAAGGGTTTAAAGTAGTTTAAAGACGGCCTTTATAAGTACGAGTTACTTAAGGACTTTCTTAAAGACCTTATAGCTAAAGATATACTTAATTCCCTATACGTTAAACGCCGGTAGTAAAAGACTTATAGATTCCCCGCTTAAAGCACTATAAGCTAATAAGGTATACTAACTTAATAATTAGCTAACTCGCTAATAGACTAGTTAAGTAATAGCCGTAAAAGGATGGCCTTAAAAGACTATATTAAAGGCTTTAATAAAAGAGCTTACTATTATAAACTAATACTAAGACTTATTTAGACCGGGCGTATTAATAGCCTTAAAAATAATTTACTAAAAGAGGGACTAATTTAATAACTAAAATAATTCGCTAGTTCTTTCTATATTTAGTGCGATAATTGCTATTATAAAAGGATTACTAATAACTTAAAAATAGGCCTTTAAAAAGAATAATTATAAGACCCGCTAGTTACTTATAATAAAGCGGGAAATTAATAAATTAAAGTAAAAAGATACTTAAAACCTTATTTATAGACTATTAAGGGCTTAAGTCTTTAACGGGAAATAAGTTTATTTTAAGAAGCTAGTTTAAAGTAAAGAACTTTTTATAAAGGCTCGTTAAGTCGTTTAAGGGGACTAAAATTTAAAAAATAGGCTTATAAAAAAGCTTTATATAGCGGTAGCGCACTAAGCTTTATTAAAGCTATTTATAACGATTATTATAGTTAAGGACTTAAAATAAGAATAGTTTAATATTATTTACGCTTATATATATATAAAAGCATAAAAGAAGGCTTTTATTATATAGCTTTATAAGCTTAAAAATAGTATAAGCCGGGTTTATAGGCTTAATAAGGCTTTATATAGTTATAAAAGCTCGCTTAAGTAATAGTACGACTAAGTAAGCGTAAACTTATAAGAATATAGCTTTAAGCGCCTTAAGATAAATAAGTATATCCTTCGCTATAAAGTAAGCGATATACTTATATTCGTTTATATAAATAATTTTATTATAGCGGCACTTACTTAAGAAGCTATTAAGGCCGCGGCCGATATCTTAACCGGGCTATATAAGACTAAGTAGCTTAGTAAGCCTTAGGAATTCCTAAGCATTTAATTTAAATAGGATAAGGCGGTAAAAACAATTCTTATATACTAAACGAGGTTCGCTAAAAGGATCCTTAAGAATTTAATTTAGAGGTTACCGGAGCTATAAAAGCGCTATAGCTAGTAAGACTTAAGGTACCTTATAATAAAAAAAGTTAAGAACTTATAATAAATATTACAAACTAGCTTTATTAGACTAATAGCTTTAATTACTTATTAATAAGCACTTAACTAAATATTATATTTATAGTAAATAAGCTCTTTAAAGCTAATAATAACTTAATATATTACTATATAGCGATTATAAAAACGCTATAATGTTATATTAAGGGCACCTTAAATTATAAGGTCGTAATAAAGGGGAAATACTTAATTAAGGACCTTAAGCTCCGTATATATATAGATACCTCTTTTACTAATAATTAAAGTACTTATTACTTTATAGCTAGCTATATTATATTCCTTAATAATAGTCTTATCTTTTAAAAAAGTAAGAGGTAAATAATTATAGCGACTTTATTAATAAAGGCGGAGTTTATAAACTTAATACTTATAGATATAGCTATAATATAATAATACTAGCTATTAATAAAGCTAAGCTAGCTATAGCTAAGTCTATTTATAATTTTTATAGATAGCTAAAATATAAGGCTTATAGTATTAAATAAAAATAACTTAGCTAAGACTAAGTATATTAATATCCGCTATAAATAGATTATTTACTATATAAATAAAGGCTTCTTTTAGCTTATATAAGTATAGATTAATAAGATAATCGCGGATAGCTTTATAAAGAGCCTCTTAAAAAAGAAATACGACTAATTTATTTAGTAGTTAAAAATAAAAAAGGCGGCTAAATAAAGCTTTAAAAGGCTTTATATATAAATAAGTATATAAATAAGGCATTATATAAGCAGAATAGCTAATTATAATTAGTTAAATTAAAAAACATTAAAGTAAAAGTAATATATTAAGGAGAGGCTATATCGTAAGGCTTTATATATATATACGCCTTATATATAGCTAAGGGGAGGTGTTATAAATATAAGGAGTGTATACGCTAAGGCCCTATACTTATTTTACTGCGAGAGCCCTAGGCGTAGCCCTAGCCCTTATTTATAAGAGTTAGCTATATATATATAAGGGCACCCCTCGCATACACACATTCCTTCCTAGCTAGCTAGACACCATCATCATCTTCTAGAGCTCCCTTTTCCATAGCTATTATGCGTGCACCGGGAAGCAGCCCGTCTCTCGCGCATCCGCCGCCGGCATTGCATGTAAGTGTCGTGCCGACGTTAGCTGATCCATCTCTTGTCGCGTAACGGCCGGGAGAAGATTAAAGTACGCCTACCTGAGGATACGACGAGACACCCTGCAATATGGAACTTTTAAAGGAATCAAGCTTCGTAGCGTGTGCGGTAATTCGTAGCTTTTGCAGACGCGAGGGACGACATGTAGAACCTGAGCCCCCCCGCCCCTTTGAGCCAAAGTTGCCCCGTACCCGACCGAACACGCGCCCCACAACGGCTCTACCGTGCTGGGGAATTGAGTTGCCTTAGATTATCACTAGCAGGCCCGAGGACGTTTTGTCCCTTCTTTGCCGAGGGGCCAGGATAGCTGCCCCATGGATTTGTGCGTGCGAGAAAGGCACTCAAATCGTGTCCACGTTGATACTGACAGCTATGTATTCTGGGAATTGGCGTGTCCCCTGCAACTTAGAGGCGTCTTCGGGTGCCTGGGTGTTGCGTACAAGTACCTACACCTACCTACTGTACCTACCTACTGTACAGCACAGTACCTGTATGTACCCCGAGTGGAAGAAGCACGGACATGGAAGTCGATGCTTAGGCGCATTGCTTCTGGCGTGGGTGGCAGCCTTGGCTAAGCCTAACTGGGACACGGTCACCCTCTCAGAGCGACATGGTCAGGGCTTCTTGCGTTACAAAGTGAAAGCCTCTTGATCCCCGTCTAATCACCCATTCTCATCAATCCTGAGGGTGCGACGGGCCTTGTCCAACTCAAAGCTGCACGGCAGCCATCGGTACTACTTGCCAGGTACCTTGCCCGGGCACGTTCCTTACCCGGTACTTAACCTAGGTAGTAGGTACCTAGGCGATACTTAAGGTTCCTACTACTACCTAGGTGCTTAGGTACCTACTTACTCTTCCGAGCTAATAGATAATACCTATAGAAAAAGGAAGCTTTAGAAGATAATAATAGTGTTTAGCTAGCTAGGAAGGAATGTATATACGAGGGGTGGCCTTATATATATATATAGCTAACCCCTATAAATAAGGGCTAGGGCTACGCTTAAGGCTCTCGCAGTAAATTAAGTATAAGGCCTTAGTATATATACTCCTTGTATTTATAATACCTCCCCTTAGCTATATATAATATATATATATAAAATAAAGCTTTATAATATAGCTTTTTTCTTATAAGCTATTTTTACTTTAATGTTTTTTTATTTTAATTAATTATAGTAAGCTTTTTCTTTTTATATAATACCTTATAAATATATAGCTTTTTTAACTTTCTATTTAGCCGCCTTTTTTTATTTTTAGCTATTAAATAAATTAGTTATGTTTTTCTTTTAAAAGGCCTTTTATAAAGCTATCCGTAATTATTTTATTAATTTATACTTATATTAGTTAAAAAAAGCCTTTTTTAATATAGTAAATCATTTACTTATAGCGAATATTAATATATTAAGTCTTAGTTAAGTTATTTTTATATAATATTATAAGCCGTGCGTTTTAGCTATTTATAAAGACTATAAATAAAGTTAGCTATAGCTAGCTTAGCTTTATTAATAGCTAATACTATTATATTATAACTAAACTTATAAGTATAAGGTTTATAAATTTTACCTTAGTAAATAAAGTTATTATAATAGTTTATCTTTACTTTTTAAAAGGATAGGCCTATTAACTAAGAATATAATATAGCTAGCTATAAAGTAATAAGTACTTTAATTATTAGTAAAAAAGGTATCTATATATACGCGGAGCTTAAAGTCTTCGATTAAGTATTTCCCCTTTATTATAACCTTATAGTTTAATATGCCCTTTATATAGCACTATAACGTCTTTATAAATACTATATAGTTATTAGTTTAGTTACTATTAGCCTTAAATAGCCTATTTACTATATATATAATATCCGGCTAAGTGCTTATTAATAAGTAATTAAGACTACTAGTCCGGTAAAGCTACTTCTTAGTACTTATTATAAGTTCTTAACTTTTTTAGTTATATAAAACCTTAAGCCTTATTAGCTATAGCGTATTTATAGCTTTAGTAACTTTTTAACTAAAAGTTTTAAGGATTTTTTTTAGTATACTTTATTTAATATATAAAGATTACTTTTATAGCTTTATCCTATTTAAATTAAATACCTAGGAATTCTTAAGGCTCGTTAAGCTGCTTAGTTTTATATAGCTTAGCTAAAATAATAGTAGTCGCCTTAATAGCTTTTTTAATTAATACTACTATAATAAAGTTATCTATATAAACGATTATAAGTATATTGCTTACTTTATAGCGAAGAATATACTTCTTTATTTTAAGACGCTTAAAGCTATATTTTTATAAGTCTATACTTACTTAATAATATTATTACTTAAGCGAGCTTTAATAGCTATATAAGTCCTTATAAAGCTTATAAACCCGGCTTATACTATCTTTAAGCTTATAAAGTTATATAATAAAGGCTTACTTTTATACTTTTATATATATATAAGTATAAATAATATTAAATTATTTTTATTTTAAGCCTTTAACTATAATAATCGTTATAAATAGCTTTAATAAGGCTTAGTGCGCTACTACTATATATAGCTCCTTTAAAAGCTTATCTTTTAAATCTTAATCTCCTTAAACGACTTAATAAGCTTTTATAAAAAGCTTTTTACTTTAAACTAGCTTTTTAAAATAAACTTATTTTTTATTAAAAACTTATACTTTTAGTAGTTTATAAATAAAGCTTTATATATACTTTTTTACTTTAATTTATTAATTTCCCGCTTTATTATAGGCAATTAGCGGGTTTTATAGTTATCCCGCTTAAAGGCTAAGCTTAAAAGTATTAGTAAGCCCTTTAAAATAGTAATTATCGCACTAAATATAAAGAAAACTAGCTAGTTTCTTAAGTTATTAAATTAATCCTTTTTATTATAAGCCTCTTTTAAAGCTATTAATATACTTAGCCGGAATAAGTCTTAGTATTAATCTATAATAGTAAGTTTTAATATTAAAGCCCTTAATATAGTTTTTTAAAGCCTTTTTTTAACGGCCGCCGCTTAATTAGTTTATTAGTAAGTTAGCTAATTATTTAGTTAGTATACCTTATTAGCTTATAGTACCTTAAGCGGGGAATCTATAAGTCTCTTACTATTAAAGTTTAGTATATAAGGGATTAAATATATCTTTAGCTATTATTATAAAATAAGTAAAGGCTAGTATATACGTGCTGTTTATAGTATTATAATAATAAGCTATAAAAAGCCTGCTTATATATAGCGGGTCCGTATTTATATATATAGACCTAGCCCTTCTTATATAATAAGGCTTAAGCTATAGCTTAAGTCTTTATAACCTTATAAGTTAAAGACTTTAATATAATACCTCCGCTTTTTATACTATATAAGGGGGCTTAAAGCTATTAGCTATTATAAAAAGCTATTAGCTATTATAAAGGGCTAATTAGTCCGCGGCCTTATAAGCGTAGGACCTATATTATAGTAAGTAAGGCTATATAATAGCGGGTTTAATAACTTTACTCGCCGCCGCCGCTTGTCTTTAATCGGCCGGCTACTTATTAAAAGGCCTATCTACTTATTAAGCGGCCCTTATATCCGCCCTTAATAGCCCGGCGGCGTATTAATCGGCTTATTTATTATCGCGGTTACTACGCCTTATAGTATAAAAATAAGGGGACAAGGCGCGGACTAATTACCGCCGGTCGGGGCTAGTACTACGGACTAATTACTACCGGTTAAGGCCGGTACTACGGACTAATTACCGCCGGTTAGGCTAGTATAATAAACTAATTACTATATATAAACGTATATAGGGGTTTAGAAATCGTAAAAAGCTTATCTATTCTTAAAAACATAGCTAGCTACTTTATACTTAGTTCTTTAAGCTAATTTTAAAGGTCTTTAACTATATTATCTATAGTGCGTAGATAAACTATAAATATCCTTATAAAATCGCTTAATAAACTAAGTATAAGCCCGGTTAAAAATACTATAAACTATAATTAAGGAAATCCCCTAAATATTCTTAAATATCCTTTAAAAATCGCGGTAAGGTTTATCTTATATCTTTTAAGGTGCTTTTATAGTTAAAAATAGGTTAAACTATAGTTAAGATATCCCGCGGAAATCCTTAAATATCCCTTAAAGATACCGGCGGAATCCGCTTAGTAGTTTTTATAGTATTTTTTATAGTTAAAGACGTTATAAACTATAGTTAAACGTTATAAACTATAGTTAAGTAAGCTCTTAACTCTTTATAGTAATATCTTAAAGACTTTAGCGGGGTTTAACCGGTAATATTCGTCGTATCTCCTTAAGCGAGCTTTTATAGCGCGTGCTTTAAGCGTTCTTATCGCGGGGTTTTATAAGGCTATTTAAAAATAAAGTAAGGAGTTTAAGCATAGCCGTTTAGATTTTATAATAACTCCCTTAAGTAAAAAAGAAAAGCTAACGTCTTTATTAGTTTAAAGTAAGAATAAAGTAAAGGGGGCGCTAAGTAATAGCTTTATAGTAGCGTCTTTATACTATATTAGTAGTGCGCTATCCTTATCTTTTTAATAGTTTTTTCGGCCTATCCGGCTAATAATAGCTAAGTAGCTTAAGATATTTAGTAAGCGGCTTTTATTATAAATCTTTACTTTATATTTAATTATATATCTTTATCCTTATTAAAGCGATTAGCGCGTTTAGCTAAAACTTATAATAAAGTTTTTTAACTCCCTTTTAAGGCGTATATTTAAGCCTTTATTTAGTAGTAAGAAGTCTTTATACTAAGGAGTACTTAAATTCCTTAGTAAGATATATTATAAAAGACTAGCTTTATTTAGGCTTTATCTTATATTATTATCCTACTTACCCTTTTTATACTATTTTTAATCCTCCGCTAAATTTCCCGTTTTACTTACTCGCTTTATAAGCTGCTTATAAGCGAGATATTATATCTTATTTATTACTGCTATCGTAGTTATCCCCCGCTTTCCGTCGCTAGGCTTTTTAACTTATTATCCTTCTTACGCAGCGCTATTACCTACGCCTTTCCGCTTACCGATATATATCTAGCTACTAAGAAGGTATTAAAGTAAAGGTAAGCTATCCTATAAATATTAATAAGTATAGTTAGCACTAAGGTATTAAATATCTATATTCTTACTTAAAAGTAAGTAATAAAGTCCTTAATAGCCTTAATATCTAACTCCTCGCTCTTAAGGTTTTAAACGTGCTTAATAGTCTTAAAAACCCTCTTTATAAAGAGGGCTTTAAAGGCGAGAATATAAAGCGCGTAGTCGGTATAGCTAATAAAGTAGATATTAAATCCTAAGAACTTTATCGCTTAAGTTAAAGTTAAGTCGCGTTTAAACTTTTCGTAGGCTTATAAGTAAAACTTAGCGTAGTTTATAGCTAGGCGGAAACTCTTAATTATTATAATCTTATCGCCGGAGTATAGGCCTACGAAGCTAGGCTTATTAAAGATCGTGTTAGTTACTACTAGTAGCTTTTATAAGATCGGGCGGCGGAATATATCGCGAGGCTAGTTATCGCTATCTCTTTTAGTTAAAGAGGGATAGTAAAGAAACTATAATAAGGCGCTTATACGCGTTTATATAGCCGGGCTAAGCGTAGCGACGGGCGGAAAAAGCGTTTGCTAAGTAAGACTAAATAAGTCCTTAAAGCTTATAGCGGCTATAAGCTAAAAAAAGGATTTTATAATATAAGCTAAACTATATATAAAGTAAGATGGGGTTTTAGCTATAGTAGCTAAAGACGCCGCTATAAACCTAGCTATAAACTAGTTAAGCTAGGCCTTAGATATATAGTTAAAGATAGCGTAAATATCGTTTTAATCGTTTAGCTAAAGCGGGTTTTTACTAGCTATAACGGCTACTATAAATCTTAGGACTATAATAAGGTTAGCTAACTTAAAGGCGTTAAGTATTAGCTAGTTATTCCGCTAATAAAGATTTCTAGCTATACTTTAAAAAATATATAGGCGGCGGGGGCTTTTAGATAATAAAAGCTAAGCAGGAGGTATAGCTAAGTTGCTGCGAAACCGGCCGTTTAAACTACGCTATAGTATAAGGCTAGGAGGTAAGTTATTTAAGTTAAGTATTTAAAGAGGGTAGTATAAGCTATCTTTTATAGTACTATAGTTTAAGTTAAATCCGTTAGCTTAAGCGCGGCTAAAAAAGGCGGCGTAGGTTTATATAGAAGCTTAAACCTAAAGGTTTTAACTTTTATTAAAGGACTTAAAGCTATAAAGAATAGCCGCCTCGTTTTTATAAAGCTTAAGCGCTTACTTATATCCTTTATATTAAAGGTATAAGGGCTTATAAAAGAGCGGGCTAAAAAAGTAGTTATAAAATAGCTAGTTTTAGCTATAAAAGACGTTAAATAATAAAAGGACTTAGAATAAAAGTATAAGGATTATAAGCTTAAGGTAAAAAAAGTTTTATATATAAAAGTAAGTAAGGTACGGCGGGCTATAGCTAGCGGTAAAGGGAAATATAATTATAAAAGGAAGAAAGGAAATAAAAGAGGGTAAGTAGCGAAGAGAATTTAAATAAGTATACTATAAAGCTAAAAAGGCCTTATTACTTAAATAAAACGGCGGTATATTATTATTAAAATAACTAATTACCTTAAGCGTAGTAAGTTATAGTTTTTCGTTACTTATAGTAGCTTTTAGGTTTTATGCTTAAGCTTAACCGCTTAATTCTCTTAGTTAAAGAGTTTTATATAAAGTTATAAAGGCCGCGTATTATACTCTTGTTTAAACTACTTAAGTAGCTAACTCCTTTTATGCTTTTTCGAAGGCTTTTACGATTTTTAGTAAGAAGACCGCTTTTTTATCTACCTACGAGTTATAGCTACTTAGCTAGCCTTTTTAAGCTATAAGGAACTTTTTCCTTAGCTTTTTACCGCTTTTCTTTATTATATAGCTTTATAGTATTTATTTTACTTCTTACTCGTTTAAGTAAGGTATCCCTTTATCTTAAATTAGTCTTAAGCGTATAGCTAGCTTATTTACTAAGCGTAGTTATATTACTAAAATAACCGGATAGATATTAAAAGACCTTTTTATATTTAGCTAGTATATAAGCTATCTTACTTTAGCGGTAACTTTAAACGGCTTAGTATGTTTTTTTAAAGCTTTATTAGTCTGCTATTTATAATATAATAGCCTTTACTAAGCTATAGCTAGACTTAATTACTAGGCTTAAATTTTAGTAGGCGGTGGTTTTTATCGTATTTATCCTTTATAGCGGCCTAAGTATAAGTAATAGCTAACTTAGCTTCTTTTTATAAGACCTCTTAGTTTTATAAGTATAAGTAGTTATTAAGGAACTAAAAGCTATTATCTATTCTTATCCTTATAATAAGCTTACTAAAGGCCGCGTAAATTATTAAGAAGAAGGAATTATTAAAGCTAAACTAAAAGGCGATTAGCGTTTCGGTTTAGTATAAGTTTAAGAAATTAGCGGTAAAAAATCGTAGCGCGATTTTTATAGTTTAGTTTCGCCTTTTTAATAGGCCGTTAGTTTAAAGGTACTAAGTAGTAAATATAAAAAGCTTCGATTTAAAGGCTTATTATAAGGTCCGCTAAAATACTAAAGTAAACTTTATATCTTAGTTAAAGATTATCCCCTTTAAAATCCTTTAATTAGTATAAAGTAGTTTAGTATATAACGCTTATACTTAGTTTTCCGCTATAAACTAGTTATTACTTAAGATAAGGAGATATATTTTTAAGAATTTATTAGTTATAATTAGTAAGGTATTAAAGAAGTTCTTTATAAGATCTTTTTATAAGGATTGTTTAGCTTAAACTACTAAAAGCTTAGTAATAAAGTTTATTGCTATTATATAGTATAAAACCGGCGGGCTTTAAATTAAGATAAGCTGCTTTAGCGTCTTACTTTAGTTAGTTTAGTTATAATAATAAGTATTATAGCTATTTATAACCTCGTTTATATATTTACTAAGCTATAAAATTAAGAAGCTTTTAAATAGATCTTACTATATATAGGTGCGGCTAGTATAAAAATATCTAGTATAAGCGTTTTTAACGATCTCCTTAGTATAAGTCTTAAAGATATATAGTTTTTAGCGTCCGTCGTTTTCTATAAAGTATAGTAACCCTTATAACTAAAGAAATAAGAGTTTAAGAATACTTTCTTTATCGCTAAGCTATGCTATGATTTTTACTTACTATATATCCTTTATATATCTATTAATTATTTTTTAGCGGAGCGGTAATTTAATTAATATTTCCGCGTAAAAGAATACGCGGTCTATTATCTCGTCTTCTTAAATATATTTTAATTCCCTTTCTTAGTTTACGGATACCGGCCTATTATCTTAATGCGGTAAACGTAAGAGCGCGTTTAGTATAACGTTTTTAACGCTTAAGATATAGCATACCTTAAGTAAGAATTAGCTTAAGTATTAAAACGCGAGGACTAGCTTATTATTAGATTTTATATTAATAAAGAATAAGGATTTTTAATATACGATTTTATAAGTGCTTATATAGTTAGTAAAGACGACTACTTATAGCGTTCTTATAGATAGTACTATAATACGTAACTTACGTATTGCTTATACTAAACCGGCTACTTTAAGTTTTATAGGCTAATATTAAAGCTCTCCGCTTTAAAGGGCGCGGCTTAAGTAAACGATAAGCTAAACCTTAATTTAAGCTAGTAGCGTCTTTTTATCTTATTCCGTGCCTTCTTTTAAGTAAAAAGCTATAGCCGTTACTTTATATTCTTAAGATATATCGATTTAAATAAATAATTATTAAGCGGGGTTAAAGTAGTAAATCGTTTAAAGCTTAGTAAGTTTCTTAGTTAAAATTGCGAAGGCCTTTTCTTCTTCCGGAGTAGGCTAAAAAGCGGCTTTCGCGGCGTATTAAGCCTATCCTTAGCCCCTTAAAGGGACTTCTTCTTCTTATTTTACCTAAAGTAGCTCCGTCTTTCGTTTTTATAAGACGTTAACTTCTTTAGCGAAATGCAAGACTATATAGTATAGCTACTTAGTAAGGCTAATCTATTTCTTAAAGTATTAAAAGTTCTTTAAAAACGCAATATCCTTTAAGGCTTATATGCGTTTATTTATATTTATTAAGCTAATAGCGTTTACTTTAAATCTAAAGAGCTATATAAAATAGTATATTAAGAAGGACTTTAGTCTAAATAAGGTAATATTATAATCGTAAAAGGCGCGGAATATAGCCTTTAAATATTAAAGGTGTTCTTTAGCTATATTAAAGTAAATAATAATATCGTTAATATAAGCCGCCGCGTATTCTTAATATCTACGGAGGATATTATTAATAAACCTTTTAATATATACTAAGGAGTTTTTAAAGCCTATAAGTATTACTAATAATCTTTTTAGCCCGCGATAGCTTATAGCTATAAACCTTTCTTAGTAGTCTTAATAAATTAAGAACTAGTAGAAAAACGATTATATATTTACTATATTAATAAACTTCTTTCCTTAAAAGCGTTTAATTATATCGCTTTAAAAGGGCATTAAGTAAGTATTTAAAGTAATAATAGTATTAATCCCTTATAAGTTTATAACTACTTATCCCTTTTCCTTTTTATTTACCGTTCTCTATACTATAAATACTAGCGCCGCGAATAAGGTTAGCTTATAAACTCGTTTTAATTAGCCTTATATAGTTAGCTAGCCGAATATCGTATTTACTACCTTCTTATCTTTATCGCTTAATAAGTATAATCTTAATACGACTTATTAGTATTGCTATCTTTTTATTAAAGGAATACGTATATATTCGGATTTATTTATATATATTACTCCCTTATCCCTTTAAAAGTAAGGAAACGATTAAAGGATATCTTAGACTTTTAATACGTATTTTAAGTCTTTAGCGTAGATCTTAACGCCCTTATTAGTAGTAAGTTTAAGTAAGTCCTTAGTTCGGCCGATTTTAAGTTTATAGTTTACTATAAGATCTTTTTATAAGAAGTCCTTAGTAAGTTTTATTTTATCCGGATTTTCTATAAGGGTTTCTACTAAGGGAGTAATAGCGTCGACCTCCTTATATAGCTAGAACTACTTATTAAGGTCCGTAATTATCCTTACCTTTTAGCCTTAGCGGAGTACTAGTAGTTCCTTAAAATAGTTTATTATTATAAAGCTCTTATAATCCTATATTATTATCTAAGCGAGCTTAAGGTTATCGGGGAAAAATATTATATTACGTCTTAATAGCGGCGCTTAAACTTATATAAGTAAGGCGTAGCTAAAACTAGCTAAAATCGTTATAGTAACTAAGTAAATTACTTATTTATATATCGCTAGTCTTAGTTAAACTATTTTAACTTTAGCTTTAATCCTTTTATAAGCCTTAATTTATAAGACTAATATAAAGTTAATAAGGTCCTTTTAATAAAAACCTAAAAAGTCTTAGCTAAGTAATATATTAGCCGCTAAGCGTTTTACTATCTAAGCGCTAATCTTTACTTTTATAATTATAAGGCTACCGTTTAACTTTTTTAATATATACGCAGTTAATTCTACTTATTTAATAGTAGCTATCCTTCTTACTCTTTAAATAAGAATTTATTAAAAAGAGTTTATAGTTATATCTTAAAAGGTCTTTACTAAGTTAGCTTAAATAAGGCTTCGGTTTACCTTAGTATCTATATAGGCTTTAATGCTTATCCTAGGCCTTACTTTTCTATAAACTAATAAGTATATATAAGTAAATTATAACGGCTTATTAAGGCTTAATAGTTAGATATTAAGGGAAGCTTTAACTATTTAAACGCTTTATAGCTTTTAAATAACTACTTACTATATAAAGCTATATTTTTATATAGCAATATCTTAGTTAAGGTTAAAGGGGTATTTATCTTTAATATATTAATAAAGCTTATTCTTTAAGGGGAATACTTCGCTATAAAATCTATATACTTTATTGGCCTCCTATACTAAGTCTGCTATAGTATAGATTGCGGTTTCCTTTAAGCTTTTATCGGTATCCGACTAAGCTCTTTCCGTATTATACTCTTTATCCCTTAAATAGTCGTTAGTCTTTACTATAGTTCCTTCCTTAATCGCGGGGTATACCCGCTTTAACTTTAGTATTAATAAGTATATAGTCTTAAAGGTTCTTTCTCTCTTAAGCTAAGGGACCTTAGCTTATATTCTTAGCTATTTAAGCGGATTTCTCCCTTAACTTAGCGAGCGCTATAAGGCCTATAGTATATCCGCCTTTATTAAGCGGTCTAAGAATATAACCTATAGCCTTAGTAAGCCCTTAATAAATAGTTAAGACGTCCTAGACTATCTTTTAAGTATATACGGGGTATAGCTAGTCGGCTCTCGCCTTTTTATAAGTTAGACTTATTTCTTTTACGCTAATAAGTGCTTTTAAGATCCTTAAGTATATTTAACTTATAATTAAGGAAGAATTTCCTTATATTCGTTAATTTATTTATTAATATCTTTATTTTCTACTAAACGTTATAAGGATTCTTATAAGTAAACGTCTAGCTTTTAGTAAATTATTATAATTAAGTAGTTTAGCTAGTAAAGCGCGGCCTTAGCTTTATATTATAAGCGCGATATTTAAGACTTAAAGTTAAATCTTATTATTATATTTTTAATAGTAAAGCGCTCTTTATTAAGTGCTTATATTACTATATCTAAGCGGATTCCGAACTAGTTTTATAAGGCGGAGATCTATTAACTTAGTTTAATACTAAGCTTATTAAGTTCTTTTTCTTATAGTTTTAAGAAGTCCTTAAAATACTATTCCGCCGTACTTCTTTAAAAGAAAGGGGGCAATTAAATAGCTAATTTATTTATATAGGCCTCGCTTTTATTAGTATTTCGGCGGATAAAGTTAATAAAACGGTTTACTCCTTAAAATATACTAGCTTTATTATTTTCCTAGACTTTATAAAAAAATGCTTTTAAAAGTCTTAATAAGTTAAATCTCCTTATATCCTTAGCTTATAATTAAGGTTTTTCTTAAGGCTTAATAAGCGCGTCTTTTTTTCTTAGTACTTAAAGGAGATTAAAGAATTATTTATTTAATATTACTATTATTCTTTTTAAAGGGCTTAAAGCTATACTTAGTTTTAATATTTACGCGCTAAGTATAAATAAGTTTAGCCCGCTAAGGGTATCGCTTACTGCGTCCTTATTACTTATTATTAAGGTCTTAGTCTTAATACTCTCGCTAAGTGCTTAACCTTCCGTTTTATACGCGTCCCGGAATTTAGTGCGCTATAAGGCCCCCGGTATAAAAGGCTTATTTTTCTTAATTAAAAGTCTTAAAAATGCCTTAGTTAGCATAGATATAGCGGATAAGGCTAAATAGTAATACTAAACTAAGAAACTACTAAGTATCCTTTAAGGCGGATTTCCGGTTAAGGCTTTTAAGCTAAACTTTATTAGTAGTATATAATAAAAATATCCGCTAAGCTTATCGTCTTAAGGAAAAAGTAACTTTATTATAGGCTTAATTTAAAAGGTATTTAATAAGCGGGGAGCTAAATAGTTTTAAAGTTAGCTTATCCTTACCTTTTTTATTTAAAGGATAATCGATTTATTTAAGTAATATTAAATTTAGTTTACTTAATTATATAAGTTTTATCGTCTTATAGTTTATTCTTTATTAGTATTTTAAAAGCGGATTGCCTTTTAAAAGGTAGTAGTCTTAGCTTAGCTAAGTAAGACTTATTCTACATCTTATTTAGCTTTATAAGCTATTGCGGTATAGTACCTTAAAAAAGGGTAAAAGAGATTATTAAACTAGTATACTTAGTAAGCCGCGGCCTTTTCCGCTTTTATAGCCTACTTATTTTAAAGTTTTATTATAAGCACGTTAAAGAAAAGGTATTTATTATTAAGGTTAAACTTAAAAGCTAATAAGAGCTTCTTATTAAAGAAAATATCGTTTAGTATTTAACTTCTTATAAGATAAGTACTTAATCGTATAATATAGTTACTTTTAGCTTAGTAGATATTTAAGGGATTTCTATTTAAATAGGTAAGAATTGCTACTATTTACTATGCTTTATAGTATAAAGATAAGGGGATAAGGCGCGGATTAATTACCGCCGGTTAAGGCTAATACTATAAACTAATTACCGCCGGTTAAGGCTAGTACTATAAACTAATTACTGCTAGTTAAGCTAGTATAACGGACTAATTACTATACGTAAACGTATATAAGAGTTTAAAAATAGTAAAAAGCTTATTTATTTTTAAAAGTATAGCTAGCTACTTTATACTTAGTTCTTTAAGCTAATTTTAAGAGTTTTTAACTATATTATCTATAATATATAAATAAACCGTAAATATCCTTATAAAATCGCTTAATAAACTAAGTATAAGCCCGGTTAAAAATACTATAACTAATAATTAAGGAAATCCTTTAAATATCCTTAAATATCCTTTAAAAATCGCGGTAAGGTTTATCCTATATCTTTTAAAGTGCTTTTATAGTTAAAGATAAGTCGAACTATAGTTAGGATATCCCGCGGAAATCCTTAAATATCCCTTAAAGATATTAACGGAATCCGCTTAATAGTTTTTATAGTATCTTTTATAGTTAAAGATATCGTAAACTATAGTCGGATATTATAAACTATAGTTAAGTAGGCTTTTAACCTTTTATAGTAGTGTTTTAAAGACTTTAGCGGGGTCTTACCGGTAATATTCGTCGTATCTCCTTAAGTAAGCCTTTATAGTGCGTGCTTTAAGCGTTTCTATCGCGGGGTTCCGTAAGGCTTTCTTAAGAGTAAAGTAAGAAGTCTAGGCGTGGCCGTCTAAATTCCGTAATAGCGGTATTCCGCGCCTTAAGTTAAGAGCTATAAGGTATAAATACCTCGTCCCTTTGCCCTTAACCCTCCTTTCCTTCTTTTTCCTTTTAAACTAGCAATAATAATAATAGCAGTACTAATAGTAATAGTAATAGCAATAATAATACTATAAGTATTGCCCTCTTATATATAAAGCGAGCGCCTTTAAGCTAATATTTATAAGAATAATATATCGTTTAACTTATTAATACTTATATTAAAGCTCCTTAACGACTTTAAGTTTTTAAAGTGCTATATATATACTGCTACCGCCGCTTATATCGCCGCCGCCTCTTTAGCTACGCTTAAGCTAATAACGCTTTTATAAGTAACTATACTATCGCTAGCTCTTATAACTTTAGCCCTTAATAGCCTTCTTACTACCTTTAAGACTGCTAAGTTTAGCACTATAAGTCCGCTTTTCTTAATATGCTTACTTTATATTAACCTTATAACTTAATATAAGCGATAAGTATTACTTAGCGCCGCCCGCGATAAGTCTTATATAAGCTACTTATTAAGCGGCTATGCTTATTATAAGTAAGTAAGTTACCTTAGCGGTAGCTACTTTACTTATACTTATACTAGCTATGCTTATAAGGTAGCTTTAGCTATTTTTACTACCGCTAAGTTAGCTTAAAAAGCTAACTTTAGTAATAAAGCGGTTAAGGTATAATTAAAAGCCGCCGCCGCCGCTTACTGCTACTTATACTTACTTAAGCGAATAAGCTATATACTTAAGTAAGCCCCTTCCTTTTCCTTCTTACTATGCTTATTATAGCGATTAGCGCTAACTATCCTTAGTTATAAATACCGCCTTTATAGCGCTATAAGCGGTGCTTTTATCTATCCCTACCGCCCTTATCTTAGCCGCTTATATTACCCGCTATAGCGCGCTGCTAGCTTTATCGTGCCCGCCGCCGCCGTAGCCGCTGCCCCTTTTAACTTGTTTGCCGCCGCCGCCGCTTAGATATCTAAGCTAAAGGGCTATCTCTGCGCTTTAAAGGCCGCCGTCGCCGCCCTTAAAAAGAAAGAGAGAAAGGAGGAGAAAGGAGAGAATAATAATAATAATAAGGAAAAGACTAAAGATAAAGATAAGTAGCGTAGGCCTTAGTCGCTTAAGCTAGCCGGCTTTAAATATAACTTCTTTTTCCTTTTTACTTTATAAGATACTATAAGTAATAAAAAAGCTAAGGTTACTTTTTGTTTCCGCTTAAAGGGAAGTTATTAGTCGCTAAGCTTACTGTTTTTATTTACCGGCTTATAAAGGGCTTTAAACTTATTTAAAGCATAAGCACTTATAAGCTCTTATATAGGCTCTTAAGTTAAGTTTAAGTAGCTATACTACTTAATAAGAACCTTTTATTACTTACCTTTACTTACTTTTTTTTAATAAGCTGCCTTTACTTTTTTAATTATAAATTCCTCTTCCTTTTTAACTAAAATTACGGGGGGCTAAAAGTCTATAACTACTTATTTAAGTAAGGGGTTTTAAGCTACTTAGTATAATAAGTCTATATTAATCTTATTATATATCCTTTAAGGTAACCCTTTAAGCTTTATAACCTATACGTTAATAACTCTCTACACTATAAACTTTATATATAACTAGTTAAGCTTTTTTTTTAAGCGGCCGGATTAATAGTTATAAAGGTTTAACTAAACCTTATCTCTTAATATAAAACTCTTTACCGGAGACCTAGACTTATTAGCATACCGCTCTTAATCTTATACGGCCGCTACTATTACTAACTAATAATAGCCCGTAATCTCCTTAAGCTTTTAAATAAAGTAAGTAGCTTAAGCTTTTAGCGAGGCGGTTAAGTGCTCTTCCGCCGCTATATCTACTACTTAAAGTATTAAGGAGGGGGGTTTAAAGCTATATAACGCGAAGAAAAAGGTTATGCTAATAAACGCTTAAGGCCTGCTATTTAAAGTAAGCTATATAGTTAAGAGCTAGCGGTCTTAGTCTGCTTAATTCCGGGCTATTATAGCTTATAAGTAGGCTTATACCTCTTAATAAACGCGTTTTAAGCCCTTATTAGTTTATAAGTAATATATAAAGCTAAGTAGCTAAGTAACTTAAAGAAACTTATAAAGGTGCTGCTAAAAGCGCTTTATTTAGTTCAAGCCTTTATTACTTATAATTAAGGTAGGCTAGCTATATATCCGCGCTTAGTATTAAAGGAAACGTTTTATATATACCTCCGCTTTTATAAAAGGTATTAGCTTAAGCACTACTTTCTTATTAAAGCGGTTTTTAATAACTTATATATAGCGATTCTTAAGATATATACTTAAAACTAGTTTAAGATTAGCAGCTACTTAAAAAGCCTTTTATAAAGCGCTTACTAAATCTTTATATAGCTATAAATATTATAATTATAAAAAAAGCAGTATACGTAGTACTATATAAAGGGCTAATAAAAGTCCTTTATAAGCTTTACTACTATACTTTATTAGTTAAGGTAGCTAATAATATTAAAGTTATAAATTAGCTATACTAGCTTCTTTTAAAGCTTATTTTTTAGCTTATCCTTTAATAAGGCGTTCCTCTTATTAGCTTCTATTATATAAAAGACGCTTTTTACTTATAACCTACCCCTTTAATAAAAGTGCCCCTTTAAGTTAATATAGTAGTCCGCTACTTATACTTTTAATTATAGCTTTAAATTTAAAGAATATACGCTAAACTTTATCGCACGCCGCACGCTTTTATATATACGGTCTTAAGAAGCTAGCTTATCTTAAAGACGCTAAAAGCCCTTATCTTAAAAGATCCTTACCGCTTAAGCGCTTAAGCTTACTTAGTCCTTTAAACCTAGCGCTTTAAGAGGCGCTAGTAAGAAGGGCGGGATACCCGCTTTTAATATAGTAAGCGGGTTTACTTTATTAAGCAAGGTAGTTTAAGGCTCCTTAATAAAGGCATTAAATAAGGGAGTTAAAGGCTCCTTAATAAAGAAGACCTTAATATATATATATAACGCTACTTATAGAATAAGCTATAGATCCCGCGCTTTAATATCCGCGTTTATAGGGCGGTCTTAATCTTATTAAGAAAGCGCGTTTAAAATAGCGGAGTCCTAACCCGGCCTATACTTAATTTAAAGTTAAAGCGGGATAAGTACTTAGCTTAATAGGCTTACTACTTAAAGAGGTGCTAGTAAGTTATAAAATACTTAAGGTTTTAGTAGTTTATAAAAACTTTAAAGCTTTTATAATAATAAAGCTCCGCTTATTATTACTTAAGATAGCTAATAATAATAAGTATTTTTTAATTATAAATAGTATAGTTCCTTTCTGCTAAAGTTAGCTTTTTTAAGTAAAGGGCTATAAGCTACTTCCGCCCCTTTACGTTTTATAAGAGCGTGCTTTTAAGCGCCTAGCCGCTATAATCTGCCTTAACTATAATAGTATAGTTAAAATCTTATTAAAGTAGTACTAAGGCTTATAAAAGTAAGTCTTTAAGCGTATAGAACGCGCCTTCTTATATAAGTCCTTAATATAAAGCTACCTTTTTCCTTATAATCTTATTTAATAGTATAATAATTTTAAAAAACCTACGGATAAATATATAGTAGTAATTAGCGAAGTTTAAAAAGCTTTATATACTAGTTTATATTATTTAAGCATCTTAGTCTTAAATCGCTTATATCTTAATAAGGTCTACTTAAATGCTTATATTAATATAAATTATAAACTTAAAGTATTTTATATGCTTTACTTTAAATTCGCACTTATTTAAGTTAAGGTATAAGCTATATAAGTAAAAGCGGTTTAAAACCTTTTATACCTTTTTTATATCGTCCTTATATAAGCCGCTACTATAAATAAGGATATTATTAATATAGGCGGAGGCGAACTTATTAAGGAAATTACGAAAAACGTTATTAATATAATATTAAAAAGTAGCTAAGGCCTTAATAAGACTAAAAAGGGTTACTAGCTACTTAAATAAGCTATAATAAGTAAAAAAAGCCGTCTTTTACTTCTTACCCTCCGTAATCTATACTTTATAAAACGCTTATATAACGTTAAGCTTAGTAAACTACTTCGCTTTTAATAAGTTACGGAGCGTATTAAAGATTAAGGGGAGCGGGTAATAGTCTAGCTATATAATTATATTAAGGGCCCGATAATTATAGTAAAAGCGGATTTTACTTTTTAGTTTTCGGATAAAAAGTATTAAGGCGCTTACTTTAAAGCTACTTACTTAATAAACCCTTTATCTAAAAGGTCTTAAAGCGTCTTTTTAAGTACTAATAACTCGGCTTATAATATACTATATAGCGGCTTAAAGGGCGTGGGGAACTCCTTTCCTTACTTATTTATATAGATAAAGATCTTATAGTTAACTCTTAGCTTATAAAGGTTAAGCTTATTAGCCTTATATTTTATAAAGAGCGGTAATAAGTTATAAAAGCGCTATAAAATTACGCTTTATAAGTTTATAAGCGATTTTAGCGTCTTAGTCTTTAAAGCATTATTAAAATCTATAAGGCTTATAGTATAAATCGCTATATTAGCGGCGGCCTTACTTTGTTAGCATATAAGCCGTTAAACTATGCTTATAAAAACTAAGGCGAGTACTTAAAAAGTATTAGCTACTCTTAATATAGCTCCCGTTTTTTTAAAGCGCTATTAATATAATATAGCTATATCTCCGCTAAGCTAAACTATAGCCTTTTTTAGTGCGGAACTAAAAAAGACTGTATATATATAAGCTAAGGCTTCCTAACGATTAAAGGGAATTTAAGCTCCGGGATTATATATATTACGATAAGCCTTAAGCAGCTAGCTACTTTTATAGCTAGCTAAGTAATACCTTTAATCTCTATACCCTTTATTATACTTAAGGCGCCTTTTACTTAGCGCGGGGTAATTTTCTTAATAAGCACTTATATTTAACGTGCGAACGCCTTATTTACTATAGCATAGCACTAATATTTCTTATTTATAAGAGCGGTAAAAGACTTAAACTAATTAAGTATAACTTATATTAAAGTAAGATCCCTTTTTATATAAGCTATTAGCTCTTACTTTACTTATATTAACGATTATAGCTTTAAGGCCTGTTTTTACTTTAAAGCTATTCTTTTCCCTCCGCCTTATAAAAAGTAAGGTCTTTATTGTTTAAAGTAAGCTAAGGTAGTATATTAATCGCTATAAAGCAGATTCTTATAAAAAGACGCTTCGCCGGCTTATATAAGCACTTTATAGCAAAGTAAGAGCCTGCTTTATAGCGTAAATATTAGCTATTAACACGCCGTTTTTAAATCTTATCGCTAAAGACCTATTAAGCCTGCTATTAAGAGGACTAGCTTACTAGTATAAAAGAGGTTAAAATTATAAATACCTTCTTTAAGCGTTTTATGCGGTTAGTTTTTATTATAATTATAAGGGTGTTACTATTAATGTTAATAGTAAGCGCGTTTTAAAAGAAGGGGGTAACCTTATCCCCGCTTTATAAAGTACGCTTTTATAACTTTTAAAAGTAAGGCGTTTATTTATAACCTTAAGCTACTTTTATAAAGCAGCTAATATACTCGCTATATATAAACAGTATAATAATTAAAATAAGTAGCTTATAAAGTGCTAAGGTAATTAAGTTTTATAGCTATATTAGCTTTATACTATCTTTTTATATTATAATACCCGCCGCTTAAAAAAGGGTCTTTTTAAACTTAAAGAGGAACTTTTTAAAGGACTATCTATCTTTTTATTTAAAGGTGCGTAGCTTATCTTACGCCTTTTCTTATTTCTATATATTGCTAAAAGTATAAATAAGGTATTAAAAAGGGTTTTAAGGGTTTTAAGAGCTATTATAGCCCCTTTTCTTTTAAAAGCCCGCGATCCTTTATATTTAAAGCTCCGGTAGCGTATATAAAAGCGCGTACTAAACGGCGCTCCGGCTACTATTAAGGCTATATTCCTTATTAGTATAGTATTTCGCTTATAGCTAGTTAAGGAAAAAGTAAAAGCTTTTTAGCTTCCTATCTTATATTAGCTATAAGAGCGGCTTCCGTACTATAGTAACTATAAGCGCCGTTCTTAGCGCGGTAAATACTATAAAGGTTAAAATAAGCTTTATAATCGGCCCTTTTAGTACGGCGAGGAAGTTATCTTTTTAGCTAGCTAATATACCCTTTAACGCCTTTAAGGCGTTTTATAACGACTTTATAATAGCGTTGTCCCGCTTTACTTAAGGCAGAGCTCCCGCTATTATACTATTAAACGAGTTTATAATTAATAGCTTATATTATTATAAAGTAAGTAAAGGCTAGTATATAAGTGCCGTCTGTAGTATTATAATAATAAGCTATAAAGAGCCTGCTTATATATAGTAAGTATATGTTTATATATATAAACTTAGCACTCTTTATATAATAAGGCTTAAGCTATAGCTTAAGTCCTTATAACCTTATAAGTTAAAGACTTTAATAGCTATAAAGTCTTTAAGAAAGTTCTTAAGCAGCTTATACTTATAAAAGCTATTTATAATAAAACCCTTATTTTTTCTTATATTATAAGTAGTGTTATAAAATTTATTAAGTTTAATAACTTTATAGCAAGAAAAGGAGAAAAAGACTTAGTACGGATTACTAAACTAAATAAAGTAAAAGTATCTTATTATACGGGTTTCTTAGGTTAAAACTAGCTAAAGAAAGAAAAAAGAAAGTTAAAGTATTAAAGTCTTTAACTTATAAGGTTATAAGGACTTAAGCTATAGCTTAAGCCTTATTATATAAAAAAGGCCGGGTCTATAAATATAATTACGGACCCGCTATATATAGGCAAGCTCTTTATAGCTTATTATTATAATATTACAAATAGTACTTATATACTAACTAGCCTTTACTTATTTTATAATAGTATAAGCTATAAATTATAAACTTCTTTTATAGTATAATAATTAAAGCTCTGCTTTAAGTAAAGTAAGATAACGCCTTTATTATAAAGTTATTATAAAACGCTTTAAAGGCATTTAAAGGTACGTTAGCCGGCTAAAAAGATAACTTCCTTATTATATTTAAGAGGCCGACTACAAAGCCTATTTTAACCTTTATAGTATTTACCGCGCTAAAAACGGCGCTTATAGTTACTATAGTATAAAAGCCGCCTTTATTACTAATATAAAACGGGAAGCTAAAAAGCTTTTACTTTTGCTTAAGCTAGCTATAAGCGAAATACTATACTATTAAGAAATACGGCCTTAATAGTAAATAAAGCGCCGTTTAATATACTCTCTTATATATACTATTAAAGCCTTTAATATAAAAGATCGTAGGCTTTTAGAAAAAAGGGGGCTATAATAGTTTTAAAGACCTTTAAAACTTTTTTTAGTACCTTATTTACGCCTTTAGTAATATATAAAAATAAGAAAAGGTATAAAACAGGCTATATACCCTTAAATAAAGAGACGGATAAGCTTTTAAAGAGTTTTTCTTTAAGTTTAAAGAGACCCTTTTTTAAGCAGCGGGTACTATAATATAAAAAGATAGCGCGAAGCTAATATAGCTATAAAATTTAATTACTTTAGCGCTTTATAAGCTACGTATCTTAATTATTATACTGTTTATATATAGTAAGTATATTAGCCGCTTTATAAAGGTAGCTTAAAGCTATAAGTAAACACCTTACTTTTAAAAGTTATAAAAGCGCACTTTATATAGCGGGGATAAGGTTACCCCCTTTTTATAAAACGCGCTTACTATTAACGTTAATAGTAATACCTTTTTAACCGCGATAAAGACTAACTACGTAAAACGCTTAAAGAAAGTATTTATAACCCTTTTTATATTAGCGGGCTAGTCTTATTAATAATAAGCGAAATAAGTTTTTAGTAATAAGATTTAAAAACGGTATACTAATAGCTAATACTTATACTTTAAAGCGAGCTCTTACTTTACTATAAAGTGCTTATATAAGCTAGCGAAGCGTCTTTTTCTAAGAATCTGCTTTATAGTGATTAATATACTACCTTAGCTCGCTTTAAATAATAAAGACCCTGCCCCTTTTAAGGCGGAGAGAAAAAAATAGCTTTTAAGTAAAGATAGGCCCCGGAGCTATAATCGTTAATATAAGTAAGATAAGAGCTAGTAGCCTATAAAAAAAAGAATATTATTTTAATATAAGTTATACTTAATAAGTTTAAGTTTTTACCGCGTTAATAAATAAAGAATATTAATACTATATTATAGTAAATAAGGCGTTTATATGTTAAATATAAGTGCTTATAAAGCAGATTACTATATACTAAGTAAAAAGCGCTTTAAGTATAATAAAAGGTATAGAAATTAAAGGTATTACTTAGCTAGCTACGGAAGTAGCTAGCTATATAAACCTTATTATAGTATATATAATTTTAAAGCTTAAATTCTTATTAATCTTAAAGAAGCCTTAGTTTATATATATATAGTTCTTTTTAATCTTATATTAAAAAAGGCTATAGTTTAGCTTAGTAAAGATATAGCTATATTATATAAATAGCGACTTTAAAGAAATAAAGGCTATTCTTAAACTAGCTAATATCTTTAAGGTACTTACCTTAGTTTTTATAAGTATAGTCCGACGGCTTATACGCTAAAAAAGTAAGGCCGCTATTAGTATAGCGGTTTATACTATAAGTCTTATAAATATTAATAAGGCCTTAAAGACTAAGATACTAAAATTAGCTATAAACTTATAAAAGGTAGTTTTATAATGCTTTTACGACTTATTGCCGCTTTTTATAAAGCATAAAGCTAATAAGCTTAACCTTTATACTACGCTTTATAGTATAAAAATAAGGGGATAAGGTGCGGACTAATTACCGCTAGTTAAGGCCGGTACTATAAACTAATTAACGTTAGTTAAGGCCGGTACTACGGACTAATTACTGCCGGTTAAGCTAATATAACGGACTAATTACTATATATAAACGTATATAAAGGTTTAAAAATAATAAAAAGCTTATTTTTTCTTTAAAGCATAGCTAGCTATTTTATACTTAGTTCTTAAAGCTAATTTTAAGGATCTTTAACTATACTATTTTTTTATTTATTATTAGTATATAGATAAACTATAAATATCCTTATAAAATTACTTAATAAACTAAGTATAAGCTTAGTTAAAAATACTATAAACTATAATTAAGGAAATCCTTTAAATATCCTTAAATATCCTTAAAAAATTGCGGTAAAGTCTATCCTTTATTGTTTAAGGTGCTTTTATAGTTAGAAATAAGTCAAACTATAGTTAAAATATCCCGCGGAAATCCTTAAATATCCCTTAAAAATACTAGTAAAATCCGCTTAATAGTTTTTATAGTAATTTTTATAGTTAAAAACGTTGTAAACTATTATCGGATAGGCTTTTAAGTCTTTATAGTTATATCTTAAAAACCTTAGCGGGGTTTAACTAGTAATATTTATTATATCTCTTTAAGCAAGCCTTTATAGTACGTGCTTTAAGCGTTCTTATTATAGGGTTTTATAAGGCTCCTTAAAAGTAAAGTAAGGAGTTTAAGTATAGCCGTTTAGATTTTATAATACTTAATAAGCTAGGAGTTAATTATAAGATTCTTATTTATATAAATAAGTAAGGAAGGGAGTTCCCCGCGCCTTTTAAGCCGCTATATAGTATATTATAAGCCGAGTTATTAGTACTTAAAAAGACGCTTTAAGATCTTTTAAATAAGGGGTTTATTTAAGTAAGTAGCTTTAAAGTAAGCGCTTTAATACTTTTTATTTAAAAACTAAAAAGCGGAATCCGCTTTTACTATAACTATTAAGCCTTTTATGCGATTATATAGCTAAACTATTACTTACTTTTTTTAATCTTTAATATGCTTTATAACCTATTAAAAATAAAGTAGTTTACTAAGCTTAATATTATATAGGCGTTTTATAAAGTACGGATTATAAAAAAAAGAAGTAAAAAATAGCCTTTTATACCCGCTATAGCTTATTTAAGTAGCTAGTAACCTTTTTAGTCTTACTAAGGCCTTAGCTACCTTTAAATATTATATTAATAACGTTTTTTATTACTTCCTTAATAAGTTCGCCTTTACTTATATTAATAATATTCCTATTTATAGTAATAGCTTATATAAGGACTATATATAAAAGTTATAAAAGGTTTTAAACCGCTTTTACTTATTTAGCTTATACTTTAACTTAAATAAGTACGAATTTAAGGTAAAGCGTATAAAATACTTTAAGTTTATAATTTATATTAGCATAGGTATATAAGCAGACCTTGTTAAGATATAAGTAATTCGGGACTAAAATACCTTAGTAATATAAACTAGTATATAAAGCCTTTTAAGCTTTACTAACTATTACTATATATTTATCCGCGGGTTTTTTAAAATTATTCCGCTATTAAATAAGATTATAAAGAAAAAGGTAGTTTTTTATTAAAAACTTATATAAAAAAGTGCGTTTTATATACTTAAAGACCTATTTTTATAAGCTTTAGTGCTACTTTAATAAGATTTTAACTTTATTACTATAATAAAAGCAGACTATAATAGCTAAGCGCTTAAAAACACGCTCTTATAAAAGGTAAAAAAGCGGAAGTAGCTTATAGCCTTTTACTTAAAAAAGCTAACTTTAGCGGAAAGAAACTACATTAATAATAATAAAGAAATACTCGCTATTATTAACTATTTTAAGTTATATAAAGCGGAGCTTTATAGTTATAAGAGCTTTTAAGTCCTTTTAAACTACTAGAACTTTAAGTATTTTATAACTTACTAATACTTTTTAAAGTAGTAAGCCCGTTAAGCTAAGTACTTATCTCGCTTTAACTTTTAGATTAAGTATAAGCTAGGCCGAGACTCCGCTATACTAAACGCGCTTTTTTATTAAGACTAAGACTATACTATAAAAGCGGATATTAAAACGCGGGATTTTTAACTTATTTTATAAGCGGCATTGCGTATATATATTAAAGTTTCTTTTATTAAGGAGCTTTTAACCCCCTTATTTAATAAATTTATTAAGGGGCCTTTTACTCTTTTATTTAATAAAGTAAACCTACCTGCTATAATAAAAGCGGCTATTCCTTTTATAGTATACCCGCTTTTCTTACTAGCGCTTTTTAAAGCACTAAGTTTAAGGGACTAAGTAAGCTTAAGCGCTTAAGCAGTAAGGATCTTTTAAGATAAGGGCTTTTAACGTCTTTAAGATAAGCTAGCTTCTTAAGACCGTACGTATAAGAGCGTATAGCGCGCTATAAAGTCCGGCGTACGTTCTTTAAACTTAAAGCTATAATTAAAAGTATAAGTAGTAAATAACTATATTAACTTAAAAGGGCACCTTTATTAAAAGAGTAAGTTATAAGTCTTAAGTGCCTTTTATATAATAAAAGCTAATAAAAGGAATACTTTATTAAAAGATAAGTAAAAAAACGAGCTTTAAAGGAAGCTAGTATAGCTAGTTTATAACTTTAATATTATTAGCTACCTTAGCTAATAAAGTATAGTAGTAAGTCTTATTAAAGACTTTTATTAGCCTTTTATATAGTATTATATCCGCTGCTTTTTTTATAACTATAATATTTATAGCTAAATAAAGATTTAGCAGGCGCTTTATAAAAAGCTCTTTAAGTAGCTATTAATCTTAAACCGGTTTTAAGTATATATCTAAATAGATTTTATAATAGACTTTTTACTTATATTAAGGGAGAATCGCTATATATAAGTTATTAAAGACCGCCTTAATAAAAAAACAGTACTTAAACTAATACTTTTAATAAAAGCAGAGGTATATATAAAACGCTTTTTTTAATACTAAGCGCGGATATATAGCTAGCTTACTTTAATTATAAGCGATAAAAGCTCGAACTAAATAAAAAGCTTTTAGCAGCACCTTTATAAGCTACTTTAAGTTACTTAGTTACTTAGCTTTATATATTACTTATAAACTAATAAGGGCTTAAAACATATTAATAAAGATATATAAGCTTACTTATAAGCTATAATAGCTTAAAACTAAGTAAACTAAGACTGCTAGCTCTAAGCTATATAGCTTACTTTAAATAATAAGCTTTAAGCGTTTATAAATATAACTTAAATCTTTATATTATATAGCTTTAAACCCTACTCCTTAATACTTTAAGTAGTAAATATAGCGGCGGAATAGTACTTAACCGCCTTATTAAAAGCTTAAGCTACTCGCTTTATTTAAATATTTAAGGAGATTATAAACTACTATTAATTAATAATAGTAGTAGCTATATAAAATTAAAAGCAGCACGCTAATAAGTTTAAGTCTTTAATAAAAGGCTTTATATTAAAAGATAAGGTTTAGTTAAACCTTTATAATTATTAATTTAGCCGCTTAAAAAAAAGCTTAACTAGCTATATATAAAGTTTTTAATATAAAGAGTTATTAGCTTATAAGTTATAAAGCTTAAAAAGTTACCTTTAAAGATATATAATAAGATTAATATAAACTTATTACGCTAAGCGGCTTAAGACCCCTTATTTAAGTAAGTAGTTATAGACTTTTAGCCCCTTATAATTTTAGTTAAGGGGGAGAAGGATTTTATAATTAAGGAGGTAAAAGCTATTTATTAAAAAAAAGTATGTAAAGGTAAGTAGCGGGAGGCTTTTATTAAGTAATATAGCTACTTAAACTTAACTTAAGAGCTTATATAGAAGCTTATAAGCGCTATTGCTTTAAATAAGTTCGAGGCCTTTTATAGGCCGGTAAATAAGAATAATAAGCTTAGCGACTAGCAGCTTCCCCTTAAGCGGTAATAAGGGGCGGGCTAAGCTAATATTTTTACGCTACCCTTATAAAATAAAAGAGCCTTTATATAAAAGCCTGTAAACAATATAAAGCTAATATTAAAAGACCTTATAATTAATATAAAAGCAACCTTAGTCTTTTTATTACTTATAACGTTTTATAAAGCAGGAGGGATAGAAACGTTATATTTAAGGCCGACTAGGTTAAGCAATTAAGGCTTATACTACTTATTATTATAATTAGTCTCTTCTTTCTTATTATTATTATTATCCTCCCCCTCCTCCTTTTCCTCCTTAAGGGCGGCGGCGGCAAACGTATTAAAAGGGGCGGCGGCAGCAAGCATAAATAAGCCGGCGGCGGCGCTATAATAAGTAGTGCGGGCGGCCGGGACGGCCCTTAACTTAAGGCGCGGAATACTATAATAGCGGATAGGCCGCTTAACACGCCGCTAGACTATTAAAAGCGGATACAATACCCGCTTAATAAGTAAATAGGCTTCTTAATAAGTAGCTAGCCGATTAAAAGCAAGCGGCAGCGGCGGGTAAAGCTATTAAACCCGCTATTATATAGCCTTACTTATTATAATATAAGGCCCGCGCTTATAAGGCTGCAGACCGGGCAGCCTTTTATAATAGCTAATAGCCTTTAATAATAGCTAGTAGCTTTAAGGCACCTTATATAATAAAGGGAGCGGAGGTATTATATTAAAGTCTTTAACTTATAAGGTTATAAAGACTTAAGCTATAGCTTAATATTATAAAGTAAGTAAAGGCTTATATATAAGCGCCGTTTATAGTATTATAATAATAAGCTATAAAGAGCCTACTTATATATAGTAAGTCTATGTTTATATATACAAACTTAGCCCTCTTTATATAATAAGGCTTAAGCTATAGCTTAAGTCCTTATAACCTTATAAGTTAAAGACTTTAATATAATACCTTTGCTTTTTATACCGTATAAAGGGGCTTAGAGCTATTAGCTATTATAAAAGGCTATTAGCTATTATAAAAAGCTACTTAGTCCGCGGCTTTATAAGTATAGGACCTATATTATAGTAAGTAAAGCTATATAATAACGGGTTTAATAGCCTTACCCGCCGCCGCCGCTTACCTTTAATCGGCCGGCTACCTATAAAGAGGCCTATTTACTTATTAAGTAGCTCTTATATCCGCCCTTAATAGCCCGGCGGCGTATTAAGCGGCCTATTTATTATTATAGTATTCCGCGCTTTAAGTTAAGGGCTATAAAGTATAAATACTTTATCGCTTTACTTTTATCCTTTCTTTTTTTCCTTTTTCTTTTAAACTAGCAATATTAATAATAATAGTACTAATAGTAATAATAATAATAATAATAATACTATAAGTATTGCTTTTTTATATATAAAGCGAGCGCCTTTAAGTTAATATTTATAAAAATAATATATTATCTAACTTATTAATACTTATATTAAAGCTCCTTAATAACCTTAAGCTTTAAAGGTACTATACTTATACCGCTACCGCTACTTATATCGCTACTGCTTTTTTACTTATACTTAAGCCGAGAACGCCCTTATAAGTAACTATACTATCGCTAGATTTTATAACCTTAGCGTTTAATAGCCCTCTTACTACTTTTAAGACTGCTAAGTTAAGCGCTATAAGTTTACTTTTCTTAATATACTTACCTTATACTAACTTTATAACTTAGTATAAGCGGTAAGTATTACTTAGCGCCCCTTATAATAAGTTTTATATACGCTACTTATTAAGTAGCTATACTTATTATAAGTAAGTAAGTTACTTTAATAGTAGTTACTTTACTTATACTTATACTAGCTATATTTATAAGGCGGCTTTAGCTATTCTTATTATTATTAAGTTAGCTTAAAAGGCTAACCTTAATAATAAAGCGGTTAAAGTATAATTAAAAGCTACTATTACTACTTACCGCTACTTATACTTACTTAAGTAAATAAGCTAAATACTTAAGTAAGCCCCCCCCCCCTTCCTCCTTACTATACTTACTATAGCGATTAACGCTAACTATTCTTAATTAAGAATACTGCCTTTATAGCGCTATTAGCGGTACTTTTATTTATCCCCGCTACCTTTATTTTAGCCGCTTATACTACCCGCTATAGCGCCGCCGCCGGCTTTACTATACCCGCTGCCGCCGCCCCTTCTTTTAACCCGTTTACTGCCGCCGCCGCTTAGATATCCGGGCTAAAAGGCTATCTCCACACTTTAAAGGCCGCCGCCGCCGCCTTTAAGGAGGAGGAGGAGGAGGAGGAGGAGGAGGAGGAGGAGGGGGAGGATAACGATAATAATAAAAAAAAGACTAAAAACGAAGATAAGTAGTATAGGCCTTAGTCGCTTAAGCTAGCTAGCTTTAAATATAACTCCTTTTTCTTTTTTACTTTATAAAATACTATAAGTAATAAAAAGGCTAAGGTTACTTTTATATTAATAAAAAGTCTTTTTAATATTAACTTAATAGCGCTTATAAGCTTTTATATAAAGGGTTTCTTTTATTAAGATAATATAAAAATATTAGCTTAGCTTGCTTTTTATTTTTACTTAAAGAAAGGTTATTAATTACTAAGCTTATTATTTTTATTTACTAGCTTATAAAGAGCTTTAAACTTATTTAAAGCATTAGTACTTATAAGCTTTAATATAAGCTCTTAAGTTAGGTTTAAGTAGCTACGCTACTTAATAAAAACTTCTTATTACTTACTTTTACTTACTTTTTTTTAATAAGCTACTTTTACCTTCTTAATTATAAATTCCTCTTTCTTTTTAATTAAAACTATAAGGGGCTAAGAGTCTATAACTACTTATTTAAGTAAGGGGTTTTAAGCCGCTTAATATAATAAGTTTATATAAATCTTATTATATATCCTTAAAAGTAACCTTTTAAGCTTTACGACTTATAGGCTAATAACTCTTTAAACTATAAACTTATATATAGCTAATTAAGCTTCTTCTTTAAGCGGCCGGATAAATAGTTATAAAGGTTTAATTAAACCTTATCTCTTAATACAAAACTTTTTACTAAAATCTTAAACTTATTAGCGTGCCGCTTTTAATCTTATGCGGCCGCTATTATTACTAGTTAGTAATAGTTTATAGTCTCCTTAAGGTTTTAAACGAAGTAAGTATCCTAAGCTTTTAATAAGGCGGTTAAGTGCTTTTCCGCTACTATATTTACTACTTAAGGTATTAAAAAGAGGGGTTTAAAGCTATATAACGCGAAGAAAAGGGTTATGCTAATAAATACTTAAGGCCTGCTATTTAAAGTAAGCTATATAGTTAAGAGCTAGTAATCTTAGTCTACTTAGTTTTAGGATATTATAGCTTATAAGTAAGCTTATACTTTTTAATTAACGCGTTTTAAGCCCTTATTAATTTATAAGTAATATATAAAGCTAAGTAGCTAAGTAACGTAAAGCAGCTTATAAAGGTGCTACTAAAAGCGCCTTATTTAGTTAAAGCCTTTATTACTTATAATTTAAGTAAGCTAGCTATATATTTACGCTTAGTATTAAAAGAAACGTTTTATATATACCTCCGCTTTTATAAAGGGTATTAGCTTAAGCACTACTTTTTTATTAAGGCGGTCTTTAATAACCTATATATAGCAATTCCCTTTTAATATAAGCAAAAAGTCTATTATAAAATTTATTTAGATATATACTTAAAACCGGTTTAAGATTAATAGCTACTTAAAGAGCCTTTTATAAAGCGCTTACTAAATCTTTATACGGCTATAAATTTTATAGTTATAAAAAAAGCGGCAGATATAGTACTATATAAAAGGCTAATAAAAGTCTCTTATAAGCCTTACTACTATGCCTTACTAGCCGGGGTAGCTAATAATATTAAAGTTATAAATTAGCTATTTTAGCTTTCTTTAAAGCTTATTCTTTAGCTTATCTTTTAATAAGGCGTTTTTTTTCTTAGCTTTTATTATATAAAAGGCGCCCGGCACTTATAACTTACCCTTTTAATAAAGGTGCCCTTTTAAGTTAATATAGCAGTCCGCTACTTATACTTTTAATCGTAGCTTCGGATTTAAGGAATATATACTAGACTTTATAGCGCGCCGTATATATTTATATATATAGTTTTAAGAAGCTAGCCTTTTTTAAAGATATTAAAGGCCCTTATCTTAAAAGATCCTTACCGTTTAAGCGCTTAAGCTTACTTAGTCCTTTAAATATAGCGCTTTAAGAGGCGCTAGTAAGAAGGGCGGGATACTTACTTTTATTATAGTAGGTAAGTCTACTTTATTAAATAAGGGGGTTAAAAGCTCTTAAATAAAGGCATTAAATAAAGAGGTTAAAGGCTTCTTAATAAAGGTATTAAATAAAGGCGTTAAAGGCTTTTTAATAAAGATATTAAATAAAGGGGTTAAAAGCTCCTTAATAAAGAAGACTTTAATATATATATATAACGTTACTTATAGAATAAGCTATAAATCCCGCGCCTTAATATCCGTGTTTATAATATAGTCTTAGTCTTATTAAGAAAGCGCGTTTAAGATAGTAAAGTCTTAACCTAGCTTATACTTAATTTAAAGGTTAAAGCGGGATAAGTACTTAGCTTAATAAGCTTACTACTTAAAGAGGTATTAGTAAGTTATAAAATACTTAAGGGTTTAGTAGTTTATAAGGACTTCGAAGCTTTTATAACTATAAAGCTCCGCTTACTATAACTTAAAATAGCTAATAATAGCGAGTATCTCTTTATTATAAATAGTATAGTTCCTTTTAGCTAAAGTTAGCTTCTTTTAGTAAAAGGCTATAAGCTGCTTCCGCCTTTTTACCTTTTATAAGAGCGTGCCCTTAAGCGCCTAGCTGCTATAGTCTGCTTTTATTATAATAATATAGTTAAAATCCTATTAAAATAGCACTAAAGCTTATAAAAATAAGTCTTTAAGCGTATAAAACGCACCTTTTTATATAGGTCTTTAATAAAAGGCTACCTTTTTCCTTATAATCTCGTTTAATAGTATAACGATTTTAAAAAACCTATAGATAAATATATAGTAGCAATTAATAAAGCTTAAAAAGCTTTATATACTAGTTTATATTATTAAAGTATCTTAGTTTTAAATCGCTTATATCTTTACGGGGTCCGCTTAAATGCCCGCATTAGTATAAATTATAAACTTAAGGTATTTTATACGCTTTACTTTAAATTCGCACTGATTTAGGTTAAGGTATAAGCTATATAAGTAAAGGCGGTTTAAGACTTTCCGTACTTTTTATATATAGTCTTTATATAAGCTGCTACTATAAATAAGGATATTATTAATATAAATAAAGGCGAACTTATTAAGGAAATTATAAAGAACGTTATAAATATAACGTTAAAAAGTAGCTAAGGCCTTAATAAGACTAAAAAGGGTTACTAGCTACTTAAATAGGCCGTAATAAATATAAAAAGCTATCTTTTACTCCTTACTTTTTATAATCCGCACCTTATAAAACGCTTATATAATATTAAGCTTAGTAAACTACTTTGCTTTTAATAGGTTATAAAGCGTATTAAAGATTAAGAGGAGCGGGTAATAGTTTAGCCGCGTAATTATATTAAGGGCTTAATAGTTATAGTAAAAGCAGATTCCGCCCCTTAGCTTTTAAATAAAAAGTATTAAAGCGCTTACTTTAAAGCTACTTACTTAAATAAACCACTTATTTAAAAGGTCTTAAAGCGTCTTTTTAAGTACTAATAACTCAGCTAATAATATGCTATATAGCGGCTTAAAAGGCGAAAAGAACTCCCTTCCCCGCTTATTTATATAAATAAGGATTTTATAATTAACTCTTAGCTTATAAAGGTTAAGCTTATTAGTTTTATACTTTATAAAAAGCGGTAATAAGTTATAAAAGCGCTATAAGATTACCTTTTATAAGTTTATAAGCAATTTTAACTTCTTAATCTTTAAGGTTTTATTAATATTAATAAGGCTTATAGTATAAATCGCTATATTAGCGGCGGCCTTGCTTTTTTAGTATATAAGCTGTTAGACCGTGCTTATAAAGACTAAGGCGAGCACCTTAAAGGTATTAGCTAGTTTTAGTACAGCCCTTATCTCCTTAAAGGCGCTATTAATATAGTATAGCTATATTTCCTACTAAGCTAAACTATAGCCTTTTTTAGTATGAAACTAAAAAGAACTATATATATATAAGCTAAGGCTTCCTTAAGATTAAAGGGAATTTAAGCTCCGGGATTATATATACTATAATAAGCCTTAAGTAGCTAGCTATTTTTATAGCTAGCTAAGTAATACTTTTAATCTCTATACCCTTTATTATGCTTAAAGCGCCCTTTACTTAGCGTAAAGTAATCCTTTTAATAAGCACTTATATTTAACGTGCGAACGCCTTATTTATTATAGCATAGTATTAATATCTCTTATCTATAAAAGTAGTAAAAGACTTAAACTAATTAAGTATAACTTATATTAAAGTAAGATCCTCTTTTATCCGGGCTACTAGCTTTTACTTTACTTCTATTTATAATTATAGCTTTAAGGCCTATCTTTACCTTAAAGCAATTTTTTCCCTTTACCTTATAAAGGGCGGGGTTTTTATTATTTAAGGTAAGCTAAAGTAGTATATTAATCGCTATAAAGCGAATTCTTATAAAAAGACGCTTCGCTAGCTTATATAAACACTTAGTAGCGAAGTAAGAGCCCGCCTTATAGCATAAATATTAGCTATTAGCATACTAATTTTAAATCTTATTGCTAAAGACTTATTTAGCCTACTACTAAAAGGACTAGCCCGTTAGTATAAAAAAAGTTAAGGTTATAAATGCCTTCTTTAAGCGTTTTATGCGGTCGGTCCTTATTATAATTATAAAGGTATTGCAATTAACGTTAATAGTAAGCGCATCTTATAAAAAGGGGGTAACTTTATCCTTGCTTTATAAAGTACGCTTTTATAACTTTTAAAAGTAAGGCGTTTATTTATAACCTTAAGCTATTTTTATAAGGCGGCTAACGTACTTACTATATATAAATAGTATAATAATTAAGATAAGTAACTTATAGAGCGCTAAGATAATTAAGTTCTGTAGCTATATTAGCTTTACGCTATCTTTTTATATTATAGTACTTATTACTTAAAAGAGAATCTCCTTAAACTTAAGGAGGAACTCCTTAAAGGACTATCCGTCCTTTTATTTAAGGGTATATAGCCTATTTTATGCCTTTTCTTATTCCTATATATTATTAAAAGTATAGATAAGGTGCTAGGAAAAGTTTTAAGGGTCTTAAGAGCTATTATAGCCCCCCTTTTCTTAAAAGCCCGCGATACTCCGCATTTAAGGCTTTAGTAGTATATATAAAAGAGTGTACTAAACGGCGCTCCGGCCGCTATTAAAGCTATATTTCTTATTTATATAGTATTTCGCTTATAGCTAGCTAAGGAAAAAGTAAAAGCTCTTTAGCTTCCTATTTTATATTAGCTATAAAAGCGGCTTCTGTACTATAGTAACTATAAGCACTATTCTTAGCTCGGTAAATACTATAAAGGTTAAAATAAGCTTTATAGTTAGCCCTTTTAATATAGTAAGGAAGTTATCCTTTTAGCTAGCCGATATACCCTTTAACGACTTTAAGGCGTTTTATAATAACTTTATAATAGCCTTATTCCGCTCCGCTTAAAGCGGAGCTCCCGCTATAATACTATTAAACAAGTTTATAATTAATAGCTTATATTATTATAAAGTAAGTAAAGGCTAGTATATAAGTACTGTTTATAGTATTATAATAATAAGCTTTAATAAGCTTGCTTTTATACGGCGGGTCTATATTTATATATACAGACTTAGCTCTTCTTATATAATAAGGCTTAGACTATAGCTTAAGTCCTTATAACTTTATAAGTTAAAGACTTTAATACTTAAGCTTTATAAAAGGTTAGAGTAGCAGTGAAATTATAGGGAAATCAGGAGATTACGTAATAGCACGTAATAAAAGAGTCGATGTTATATAAGGTAGGATTGAGCTAAAATTAATTAATAAAGAATTAAGTGCGTAAGTGCTTGTAAAATCTTTAGCTATTTAGTAGCGGGAGATTCGCTTTTTATAGATGAATATAAGGGAACGGAGTGACATATCTAGACCGGCCTTTAAGCGGTCTTAAAGCCCGAGAAATGTTAATTTTAAAGCATTTTACCCCGTAGCTATATATCCCTTCTTTATACGGCAATTCGTGTTTAAAGTTAGTTAAGGTTAGTTTAGGTCTAAGCGAATCTTTATTTTATATAGCTACCTTAACCTCCTTAGTTCTGTATATAACGTTATAGATATCGTATAAGGACGTAAGGACCTAGAAAATAACGAGCTAAAGCTAGGCTATTTAATACGGGTTTTTATATAATTTATACACCCTCTTATACTTAGCTAATTAAGTAAGGATTAAATAGCTAATTTATTAAAGTAGTGAAATCACTCTTTTATAAGCTTTATTATATAAAAAGAGCCGGGTCTATGTATATAAGTATAGACTTACTATATATAAGCAGGTTCTTTATAGCTTATTATTATAATATTATAAATAGTACTTATATACTAGCCTTTACTTACTTTATAATATAAAGGAAAAAAAAGAACCCTTTTTATACCTTTTTAAGGCTATTAAAAGGCTTTTTTTATACTTTTATATAATTTTAAATACTAATTTATATAATATACCTTATATAACTTATAAGGTTATTAAACTACTTTTTAAGCTAATAAAAATAGCTTATACTATTTTTATTACTAGTAATAAGTAATATATGCTTTATTACTTATAACTAGCTTATAAGACGAGATATCTTTATTTTAAAACGTTTTATAAGATTTTATCCTTTTTTAAAGGGAGGCTTTTTACTTTAACTTTATATAAAGAATTAGTTAATTATATAAAGTATTAGTTAATTTATTTAATATTAATCTTATTACTAGCTAAAGCTAACTTAAGCTAATTATAAGCATATTAAACTTATATAGCTTATAGCTAATACTAGCTATTTTTAACTACTAAGCTATATCGTTTCTCCTTATAACTACTAGTATTTACTTTAATAGTTATAACTTATAATTAGTAGTATTTACTTTACTTATTACTTTTTTATATTAAGCAGTATTTACTTTATTAAATATTAGTACTTTTAATACTTAAGATTATTAATAAAATAAGGTTTCCGTTATATATTCCTCTTTTTAAAGTCTTTTTAAACTTAAAAAGATCAACGTCTTTTTCTTTAAAGTTCTTTTTTACTTTAAAAAGCTAATTAAAATGTTTAAAGAAATTTTACTCTAAAAAGACTAACTTTAAAAATTCTTTAAAGAAAACCCTTATTATTTCTTTAATAGATCTTCTTAAAAAATATAAAAAGTCCTATCTTAAAAAGGATATATACTAAGTTATTATTATAAGCTATGCTATAAAAAGAGCTATAGTTATATTATAGCGAATAACTTAAGGTTAAGCTAATATATAGCTAAAGTTATATAAGACTTTACTTAAACTTAGCCCGACCGGTCTTAACTTAAACTTAACTTAAGTATAGGTTACTTATATAATCCTTATAAAGTAAAAAGCTATATAGCTTAAATAAAGATTTCCTCTTTTCCTTCTTAGCTTTAAATAAATCATGATTTAGCTATATACTACTAAACTAAGTATATACCGGCCTTAAATATATTTAAAGCTCTTTTTAAATAAGGTTATATAACTTTATAAAAGACTTACTAATAATAATATAGTGCGAGTAAGAAGGCTACTTAGGATAAAAGGGCTATGTTTAAAGAGGGTAAGAAGGAGAGCTAAAAAAGGCTAATATCTAAACTAAAGTTAAATAAGCAATCTTCTTATTATACGTAAAGGCCGTAAAAATAGGCTACTAAGTTTTAATAAGCTAATAGTTAATTTAATAGTTAATAAGCTAGTTTAAGGCCTTAATATAAAAGCTAAAAAAGATAGTAAGGATATATATAAAAAGAAGGGCCGGCTTACTAACTAATAGCTTAATACTATCTTATAATATAATAATAAGGGCCGTAATGCCTATAATAAAAAAGGAAGCGATAAAGAAAAAATATTAGTAGAAGCTACTTTTAGCACTAAGAAAGTTCGATAGCTAGCGTCGCTATTTTATACTTTAAGCACAATACATATAAAAAAGTATAAAATTAACGAAGACTTCTTTTTAAGCTTAAAGGAGGTTTTTTACTTAATCTATAACAATTTAAATATAAGGTTATAGTAAACTATAATAACTTATTATAATATTAGTATAGATTAAGGTTACGATTAATAGGAATTCCTTAAGTACCTCGATTTAATTTACGTTAAAATCAATATTTAATTATAAGCAGCGGTAGCTATCCGCACGATTAAATAAAGAGAGAACTTAATATTTATAGTGTTTCTCCTTAAGTTTAAATAAAGGCTCTTTAAAGTAAGAAAAGAGTTATAGCTATATAATATATAAATTATATTCTTAAAAGGCGCTTTAAGCCTTCGCTTTAAAGAGGTACTTATAATAGTTAACCCTTTACCTTTAAGCCTTTTAGTATATACTAATCGGGTGGTATTAATCGTAGTAAAGCTAAAAAAGGTTTAGTAAATTAAGTAGCTATTTTAAGGCTAAAAAAAGGCGATAAAAGGGGTAACTTAAAACTAAAAAGACTTAAAAAGCGATACTTTAATAAGTAAAATTAACGCTATAACTTAGCTAAGAGGAGGATAAAGCCGGCTTAATATATAAAAGTATTTTACTTATAAAATAATAAGGTATATTGCCCGCTTTTATAAAAAGAAAAAGGAAAGAACCTTATAAGTAGCTATAGCTATAGCTAAGGAGGTAATTAAAGTAAATTTTAATTTAAGAAAAGAAGAACTTAAGCGCAATTAAGTATAAAGCGAAAAGGAGAAATAGTAAATAGCTTAAAGGTTAATAAAAAAGCACTTTATGCTAAACTTAATACTGCTTAAAGTTAGTATTAATAGGAAAAAAGGGCTTAACGTACTTATAAATATAGTCTATAACTACTATACTATAATAAGTAAGGGGGTAGCGATAAAGCTATAAATACCCTTTATAAATAAGATAAGAAGGCTACTATAGCTTTTTTTAAAACACATACTAATGCTTTAAATAAAAAAGGATTATAGCGTTTAAGATAAAGATTAATAAGTACTTAAAATAAATATTTGCTTATATAGTACTAAAGTTAAGCTATAATATGTTTTTAAAGAGACCGTAAATAAAAAAAATTAAGGTAGTTTATAATGTTAAGGGGGACTAAATTTAGTATAAGAAAGTAACGATTTAGATCGGCCTTTAAAGATTAAAGGAAGCCGCGAAGATTGCGAATATTTAAAAAGTAAAGCTAGAAAGCACCTTTATTTTTATAGTAAAGTACTAATAAGAAAGGGCTTAAAAAGATAGCTAAGGGCGATAATAAGCGCTTAACGTAAAAGTAGTTATAATAAAAAATATAAAGAAGGCCTTTTAGCTAAAAACGCTTATTAACTTAGCAGACTATATCCTAGCTTAAGTATTATAAGCTTATTTAAACCTTTTTATACTTATAAAAGCGCTTAAGCAGCCCTTGTTTTAACTAAGTATAGACTAAAAGATTTACCTTACTTTAAATAAAGATAGTAAGGAGCCGCTATTATTATAAAGGCCCCTTTATAATATATTAAAAGAAGAACTCCTTATTTTCTAAAAGACTTTAAACGAGCTATAAAAAGCAAACCTTATTTACTTAAGTAGCTTAATAGCTACGGCGCTAGTATTATTTATAAAAAAGGCTAATAGCTACTTAGACTTTTATTATAAATATTAAGGTTTTAATATAATTATAAAAAGAGATTAGTATATATTACTATTAGTTATAAAAACGCTAAGGATATTAATAAAAGTATGTTAGTTTATAAAACTTAACGTTATTATAGCGTTTTATAAGATTAAAATTATAAAGAGCTATAAGTTTAAAACGGCCTTTTAAATAAGGTTTAAACTATTTAAGTAATAAGTATACTTATTTAGCCTTATAAAAACGCTAGCTACTTTTTAATAGTATATTAACTAAGTATTAAAAGACTACTTTTATAAGTTTATTATAGCGTATATAGATAATATTTTAATTTACTTATTAAAGTCGCTTTATAACTATTAAGATAACGTAGTAAAGGTGCTTAAAAAGCTATAAAAGGTAGGCCTTATACTAAACCTATAAAAATATAATTTTATAATAAAAAAGCAAAGTACTTAAGTTTTATTATATAAGTTAATAGTAAGGTTTAATATAACTTAAAGAAGATTAAAGTTATTTTTATATAGTAAGCGCTAAAGAATATAAAAGGCGTTTAAAGCTTTTTTAAGTTTGCGAATTACTATTATACTTTTATCCCGCTTTATATAAAGGCCTTATAATACTAAAATAGCCTTAATAAAAGAACATAACCTTTTTATAAACTAATAAGCACTAAGCCGCGTTTAAATTTATTTAAGAGGTATTTTATAATATATTAATACTATAACTATACGACTTTAAGAAAAAGATTATAAGGAGATAGTCTCGCGATACTACTAATTAAGTAGTAAAGATAGTAAATAGTATAATAAGTTATAGTATTACTTAGTTACTTACTTTATTATAAAACTAAAGCTTATAAAAAGAAAAGTCTCTTAGCTTTAATCGCGGTAGCTTATTAACTACCTATTAAGTTAAGACTAAAGGCGGGGCTGCTTACTTAGCATATTCCCTATACTTAGTTAGCCTATACTATTAATACTATTCTTATAATTATCCCCCCCTTATAATAAACGCCCTTAGCTATTTAGTTAAGAGTATATTAAATATACTATTATAAGAAATTTAGTAATATAAAGTTATAATTATATTCTTAGTTAGTATAATTATATAAGTATATATAATTAAAATATAGCGGTATATACGCCTAGTAATCGTATATAATTAAATATAGCATTAAATACGCGGGGTTATATATAAGGTTATAGTAACGTTAATTGCCCTTAAGCAATTATAAGTATTGCGCCTATATATTAATAATAATATATTAGTTAAAAGTTTATTATGCTTATTCTTATACCTTTTATTTTTCTTCCTTTCTTTAACTCTTCCGTAATTATTTGCTATTAAGTTCTCTATACTTTTTCGCTTCTTATTTAATATATATTCCATACCTCTTTATTATTACTAATATGCCTTATACTCTAAAGCCGTGCTCGACTAATAAGCGCGCCGATTTCCTATATTAGATATAGTATTAACTCTTATAAGGTTCGCCCTTAAAGCATTATAGTTGCGATTAAGGTTCTCCTTAAGTCCTTAACTCTCCTTTAGCCGGAAAGGCCGGTATTAATACTAAGAGAGGTTAAGCTAAGAAGACGCCTAGCTCGCTATTACCTTATAATAAAGGAGCACCTCTTAAGAGGTGCTTATACCTAACCTTACGCTTATCTTTAAGGATAAGGCTATTAATACGCTTATTAATAATTAGTAAGTATAAGGTAAGTCCCCTATCTCCGGTATTAATAGTGCTAATAATAATACTACTCTTTAAAAGTAGTAGTAATAGTAAGACCGATTAAGCCTTAAGATACTAGCGATACTTAACCGCAACGCTCTGCTTATTACGCCTCCCCTTAAGGGAGAGTAGCTTAATATAATAAGTAGTAGCGATAGCGATAGCGATAATAATACTTAAATTAATATAGGTAATAATAAGGCTAATATCCTTATTATTTTATAAGTAAAATATATATAGTTTAAGGCTAAAGCCCGCGCTATCTATGCTAGTAGCATAATACCCGCTAAACTTTAGTATATATATTATTTTTATATTGCTATTATAGCTTATAAAGCATTTAAGCTAAAGCTTATTAAGGTTATAAAGATTAAGTATATATTTTTTAGCGTTACCTTATTAAGGTATAAGTAGTGTTATTAGTATGCGGCTACTTATAATTAAGTATATTATTAATTAACTATAACTATTAATTAAATTCGTTATTATTATTTATTAGCTAATTATTATATAAGCGGCTATACTTATAGCCGGCGACCGTGCTAATATAATCGCTATGCTTAATTATATTTAAGAGCTAAATATGCTTAACGTTAACGATACTAACTTTAAGGACGATAATAGCGATAATAACGCCTTTATATTTAGCGAGGAGGCTTACCGCTATCTCGCTATAATAGCTTAATATCTTTATAAGGCGTTTAATATTATTAAGATAACTTATTAAAAGGAGAACGGCATTATAAGTGCTAAGAAGGATATAATAGTAATTAATATATAATCGATATACTAGCAATTAGCTAACGATCTCTTAGTCTTAGTATAGCGACTATTATATGCTTATTAATAAGCGGCGCGAGCTGCTTACTTAGTTAACCTTAGCGCCGCCTTTTAGTATTAACGTAGCTAGTTTAAAGTACTATACTTAAAAAGTACGGTTAAAACTCTAGCTACTTATAAGCGATATAAGCTATACATCTTAGCGATATACCTTACTTATTATAAAGGCGGAGGTAAGTGCTATACTAATTAAGATATAGCTAATAAAGGAGAGGGGAATACTAATATTTCCTTCCTTAACTAATATAAATAAGGGGACTATTTAGTAAGTTCCCGCGACGCCGGCAAAGCGTTAATATAAGTAAAGGATAGTTTAGGTTTATTTTTTTTTTTATCTTTTTTTTCTCTCCTTTATTAATTACGTAAAGTAATAATAGCTTAGCTTATAGTTTCTTTCTTTTATTATTATCGTTTTAAGGAGGACTTAGCTTAGCTTTATATTTTCTTTTAGTTATTTACTCTTACTTACTTTTCTTCCCCGTTTTATATTTTACTAATTTATAAATAGTTACCTTAACTAAGGATATAGTTAATTGGTAGCAAATCGGTACTAAGTTAATAAAAAATTATAACTTAATAAGTAAGTTATCTTTATACCCTTAGTATCTTAAGTTTTACTTAGTTTTGCGTTTTTTCTTTTTCTTAGTAAGGTTAGTAAAGTATTTACTAATAAGTGCTTAGCTATTCGCTATATCCTTAGCATTAACTTATTAGTTATACTTTGCTAGCTATTCTTTTTACTTAATAAAGAAGAAGGTATTACCTTTAATACGTTTTTTATTTAGTACTTCTTAAACTTCTTATTCGCCTTTTTTATTTTAAAGGTTAAGTATCGTTAACGGTTTAGCGCCTCCTTAATCGCCTAGCCTTTCCTTTTAAGGTTTTAATAAGCTAATATAAAATATATTATATATACGTAAGTACTTATTTAAAAGAGCTAAACGATAAGCTTACTTCTTAATATCTTATAGTACTTAAAAAGGCTAGATATACTTAGGAGATAGCTTCCTCTTCTTATCTTTAAAGCGTAAATTCTTTATAAAGAGCATAATAAGGTTACTAACTTTAAGTAAAAGTAGTTAATGCTTAAAGTTATAGTACTTTGCTTACGCTTTAATAGCCTTTTGCTAATATTCCTTAAGTCGTTATAATAAAGTTTTTAGCTTATTAATTCTTACTTTTACTTTAAGCACCTCCCTTTTTATAATATCGTCTTTAATATTAATATAAAAGTTTAGCTAGTAGCTAAAAAGGGCCTTATTAAAAGATAGCTTAGTAGTAGTATTAGTTATATTATTATATATAAATTATGCTACTTAAAGAAAAGAAGCTTAGTTTATTTATTTTAAATTTATAAAGTATCTTAAGTAGTAGTGCACTACTTAATTTATACGCTTTATTTACTTATCGGTTTAAAAGTAAAATGCTATTAATAACCTACGTTTTACTTATAAGATAAAATATAAGTTTAACTAAAACTTATTAGTAAATAGTAATCCTTTATTCGTAAGTACGCCTTTTAAGGGCCTATATACTAACTTAACGTTATAATAAAATGCCCTTACTAGCTTAAGCGCGTTTATTATCCTTAAATATAAAATAAAGAAGTAGTACTTAGTATATCGGTCTATAATTATTAGTATTATATTAACTTTTCGCCCTATATATTATACTTTTAGCAAACCTATAATAAAGTTTATTAATAGTTCTTCTTATAGTCGCACCGGTATAGTAGTAATTATATAGCGCTATAAGGGCGATACCTTATTAATATAGCGCCTTAATATACTAAGCATTCTTAAATATATTAATTAATATTCTTTACTATATTCTCTTAGTAAAAATTCCTTAATAGTAATTTACTTATTCGTTAGCTTTTAAAGTATCTTATTAATAAGTCGTTATAGTAAAGTTATATTAACTTTTACTATAAGGTAATATTAAAAAGTATTATAATTCGTCCCTTTTATAGTAATAATCTATTTAATCGTAATAACTAAGGATACTTCTCTTTTAAGAAGTCTTTAATCGCTTTTTATTAAGTAATTACTATATCTTCGCTTTAAGTGCGTTTTAGCAATTCTAGTAAAGTATTAAGAACTTTTATAGTATATACTAAAAGGCTATAGGCTATATCTCTTATAGTTTTTCTTAAGAGTGCCTATTTATAACTAGCTCTCTCTTAAGCTTATATAGCTAGCTACTTAAAGTCCGCTTTTAAGTTAGTAGTAGTTCGCTATATAAAAGCTTATATATTTTCTTTATATAAAAGCAACTCGCTATACTTATACCGGCTTAAAGTTAAGCTTTTTTTTGCTTATAAAGACTTCTTATTATCCCTCTATAGATTATTAGTAGTTATATAATTTATCGGTGCTAGCTTTAATTAAAGCTTTAGTAATAACTTTATAGATAAAGGCTTCTTGCCCTTATATCTAAGTATTCTTAATAGTACGTTAGCTAGGTTTAATTTCCCTATCTTATACTTAATTATAAAGTCGAATAGCGCTAAGTATATATACTATCGTGCTTATCTTTAATTAAGAGAGGTTTAGCGTATAAACGTTTAAAAGTTAAAATAGTCGAATAAGACCTTTACTTATTACGCGGCTCCTTTAACGTAGTATTGCTAGTATTTAAATAACTTTATAATAGTAAATAGTTCTTAGTCCGGGACTCCGTAGTTTAACTTAGCCCCGGTAAACTTTCTTAACTAAAATATAATTAAATAGTAGCGACCTTTATTATTAAGCTAAGATAGAATGCCCGCTATTATATATTATAATATATTAGTTTTAATTTAAGTATACCTCTTTAAGTTATAGTATTAAAGTAAGGGTATATTAGTAAATACGTCTTTTAAGGACTAAAACGCTATAAATTCGGTCGCGTTTAGGTTTACTCTCTTTAGCTTCTTATTATTACTACTACCCTTTAATAGTGCGGTAAGAGGTGCTATTATATAGGAGTAGTAGTAGATAAAACGATAGTAGTAGTTGCAAAACCTAAAAAAGACTTAAATATCTTAATAAGTATGAAGTACTAGCTATTTAGCGATTGCTTTTACCTATTAAGGATTTACTAATATCTTATTAACTAATAAAATAAAACTAAGGAACGTAACTAATTGCTAATAAAATATATATTTAAATAGCTTTATAAATAGTTACGCCGCGCGTAGCCTTTTTATAACTTATTAAAGGTATTTAGTATATTCCTCTTTTATTTACGAGAAGATAAGGATATTATTAAGATATACTATATAAATAGTATTAATAAGGCCTTTTAACGCTTAATTAATATAGCTTTAAAAAGTAGCTAAAGCGTTAATTAGGCTAAATAGCATAATAAGGTATTTAAAGTGTTTATAGCGTAATCGGAAGGCTATCTTTTACTTATTGCTTTCTTTTATACGGATATACTAATATACGTTTTAAATATTAATCTTAAAAAAGAATTTAGCTTCTTAGTAGCGGTTAAGGATCTCCGAAATAAAAGGTAAAAGGTACCGATTTTTCTATTTAACGCGGTTAAGTTCTTAGTAGTATATATAAAGATAAAAGCTACCGTCCTTCTTTAAGATAAAAAACATTAGTACGCCTATTAAGCTTTATAATTCCTAGATAATACTACGTCTTATAAAGTTATAAATTTAGTCCCTTAATACTTATAATTCGTTGCGGGATAGAGGGTAGATTAGTCTAAAAAGTAGTTCTATACCGGAAGTTAAGTTAATTATATAATCTATTCCTTTTTTAATCGGTAATAGGTTAGACTTATTTACTAAGAATATATCTTTAAATCGGTATAAAGTTAGTAATATCTTAGTTTATTCTCTCTCCGGAATCCCTTTATTATCGTCCTTATCTAGTAACGGAATTAGCTTAAGGTTAGTAGCGATTATATAGATATAGGCCTTATTCCGGCAATCCCTTACGAATTTTCGTAGACTTTATAAAGTGCCGCTGCTAATTTAGTGCTTAAACTACTATTACTTTTTCTATAGAATAATATAGATTTTCTTATCTATAATTGCTATAGTTAACTATAAAATTAAAATATAGTTATTTAGCGTTAACTTATTAATACCGACGTAGTACTAAGTGATTATCTTTTCGGTACTTCTTATATTAGTAATTCTTACTAAAACCTCTTAAACCTTATAGTTATTTACCTAACTATTACTTAGTCTTAAGAGCTTAAAATACGATAGTAAGACTTATAGTAAGCCTTATTAGCGTGCGAAATATATATTTACTAAGTTTACTATACTATAAGTATTTAAGTATAACTTTATATTAATAGGGTTTTGCCTTAATAGCACTATAGGAGTTTATAATAGCTCCTCTTAAGGTATTAATATAGCCGGAGGAGAGGCGTTTACTCCGGCCTTTAAGCGTTTCCTTATAAAGCGGCTTTAATATATAAGGTATTTACTAAGGTATTAATAGTTAAAGCTAAGGTATACTTATTTATATAGTGACCTAGCTTATTACATTTAAAATAGAACACCCCTTAGTTTTAAGATAAGCCTTAGCCTTAGCCTCGCCCTCCTTTACGACCTTAGCCGCGGCTACGTTAAGGGGTATTTAAATATAAGTCTCCCCTTATTATTATTAAGGTATTAGTAATGCTTTAATAGCGAGAACCTCCCGATTAATATCTACTGCGGCCTTTCTTATAGTAGGAATTTCCTTAGTTAGAGAATCCTAAACTTATTCCACACTATCTTAATTTAAAGCTTACGCTTAAACGGCGTTTTTTACTATCTATAACGTCTTAGTAGCGTTAAGCTACTTAAACTAGTTCTTCTTTACTATACTTATAAATAAGTATTAAGTAAAAGTTAAGTTACTCTTAAAGCTTTAATCGTAACTTAGTAAAAAACCTTAATAACTATATTTACTTTAATAGCCGCTCGAAATACTATTTAATAAAGTTAAGGTAAAGGCTAAACGTTAGTAAAGACTATATATCTCGCTACTAAGCGTTCTTTAGCTATATTACTAAGAGTATTTCTCTATTTACTATATCCTTAATAAGTATAAGTATCTATTCCTTAAAATAGATCTAGCTTACGCTATATTATTCTTAATTAATCGGCGGTTATTCCTTAAAGTATCGGTGCTATCTCGCCTTATAGTCGGTATATATATAATCTACTATAAATAGGATTTTAACGTTATCTTAGCGGAATCGTTAAAGTATAGCTTTAAATATATCCTTTAAGTTATAAAGCTAGTTAAGTCGTTTTTAAGAATTAGTTAGTTAAGCTAACTAAGTAATGTTTTTAAGCTTTACCTCGCTGCCTTAACTAGCTACCGAATTAAAGGAGTTTAACCGGTAACGCCTTTTTAATTAGTTAAGGAGTAAGCCTCCTTTTTCTTATATTTCCTCTTTAAGCTATATAATATACTCTTATAACCGTTAAGTCTCCTTTAGTTCCTTAATATAGCTTTAAAGGGCCTTTTATTTTTCTTAAAGTAGTAAGGACTAAGCACCTACTAATAAGGATATTCTTAATAGCACTTTTATTATCTTAAGTATAAAGGGTATTTAATCGGATTCGTAATTTAAATAAATCTCTAATACTTATAAGCCTTAATTAAGGTTATGTTAGCTTCGCTACGCCGGTTTAGCACCGCTTTACGATCCCTTTACTAATACTATCTTTACTAAGTAATTTAAAAGGGAAGCTTTAGAAATTATAAGAAGATAGTCTCGTAATATTACTAATTAAGTAGTAAAGATAGTAGATAGTAAGATAGGTTATAGTATTACTTAGCTGCTTACTTTATTATAAGACTAAAGCTTATAAAAGGGAGAGTCTCTTAGCTTTAGTTGCGGGGGCCTATTAACTACTTATTAAGTTAGGACTAAAAGCGGGGCTTCTTACTTAGCGCATTCCCCGCACTTTGTTAGCTTATGCTATTAATACTATTCTTATAAAAATATACTTAAAAGCGGACTACTTTAAGTATATAATAAGCAGTATACTAATATAAATAAAACTAAATAGGATATAATACTTAGTAGGTTTTTTCTTTAAATAACTTAATATAGCAAAGTATAACTACTTAATCTATAATAAAGAGTTACTTAAAATTATATAATACTTAAACTTTTAAGAGGTAAAGTTATATAATAAATTAGTATTTATAGTATTAATAAACTATAAGAATTTAAAGTACTTTATAATAAAAGAAAGTTAAATAAAAAGTAAAGTAAATAAGCGATAAAGCTTATCTTATATAACTTTATATTAAAGTACCGCTTAAGAAGGTTAGCGGTAATATTTAATGCTTAATCGCGCTATAATTAAGATAAGCTAAAAAGAGCATTTTACGAAAAGAAGATAAGACGCATAGTTTAAATAATCTTAAATAGCGCGTAATTAATAAAGCGTTAAGTCCTTTTTAGCAGCGAATATATAAACCTCCTATAATAATTAATATAAGAAAAGCATATTATCGCGTTAATATAAGTAAAAGAGGAGAATATAAGGTTAATCGCTTATATAAATAAAGTAAACGACCTTAAACCTTAAAATAAAAGTAAAGCGAATAAAGACAGAGTTCGGCTAAAACTTAACTTATATTTAAGCTAAGATATACTTAAAGAATAAGCATAACCGGCCTATATATTTAAGGGGTAAGAGATATAAAAGTAATAAATAGTAATATTATAAAAAGAAAAGAAGTATTAAGTTCTATTTTAAGTAATATAAAATAGTAACTAATCGCTTACTTTAAAATAGCAATTAAAGGTTTAAGTAAGTAAGTATTTAATTAAATAAAAAGGCGCCTTCGCTTTAAAGACCGCTTTTAAGTATAAAGTAAAGCTTAATACCTTAAGGAGGGGGAGGATAAAGAGCTAAATAAGCTTTAAGTATTAATCGCTTAGCGAATATATAACTTAATAGTAATAAGATACTTAAGGTATAAAGGGACGCTTATAATACTAGCTTAAAAGTTTTTTTAACCGGGCTAGTTATTAATAGTATACTAGCTTATTATAAACTATAAGCTATATAATAAAGGCTATATTTAAAGGTAACTTTAAAAAGGGCTTTTTTAGCTATTACTGCCCTTTATATAGCTATTTATATACTTAATTATAGACTTTATAGTTAAGCTGCTTTTAATAAAAACTAAGAGCTTTAAGAACTTATAAGTAATAATAAATAAGCTAATAAAAGCAATAATGCTAAAAGTAATACTAATAATAAAAGTAGTAGTATATATTACTAAGTTTTTATAACCTTATTTTTACTTTTATAGAATATTAAAATTTATTATCTTAAATTAAAAGATAAACTAAAGAAAGTAATTTTAATAAGAGTTTTACTATAAAACCGGGGTTTAAAAAAAAAGGTTTAGCTTATTACTTATAAACCGATAAAGTAATAAAGCGCGTAAACTAAAAAGTATAAGCTTACCTTTATATATATATTTACTATAAGTAAAACAATTAAGGGGTATAGCTACTTTATACTTAAGCGGTACTTAATAACTAAGTAGTATTAATAATTAGTATAAGCCCTTTCTTCGCTATATATAGATATAATATTAAGCCGATTTAAATTATATAAAAAAAGAGACTGCTTATATTATATATAAAAAGCATATAAGACTTTATATAAAGGATAAAAAAGGTCTTAAACTTCTTTTAAACGGCGATCGCTATATTATAAGTAAGATAAGAAAAGATAGTAAACTAGTTATATACGCTAATAAAAAGACTTTAAGTAAGCGATAAGGTATAGTTAAATATAAAAAACTATACTATAAATAGGCTTAATTAAAAGCTTATTTAGCTATATTAAAAGTATACTATAATAAAAGTAGTTAGCTTATATATAGTAAAACTTAATATATTAAAAAGGGTATATAAAAGCCTATATATAAAATTCCTTTACTACGCGGTAAATAACCTCTTACTTAATTAAATAGTTAATAACTATTAGCTATTATTAGTAATTAAGAAAGATAATAAATTAAAGTACGTTATAAAGTAGATTTAATAAGCTTAGTAGAGATAAATTAAAAAGGGGAGGTAATACTAAGTCCTTATAAAGTAATATAAGTATAATAACTTAACTTAGTAACTAATTAATAACTTTTAGGATATAATTAACTTAAAGGAGTTTAAAGAATAGTATAATAATATAATAAAAAACGATAAAGGTAAGATAAGAAAATAATAGTAAGCTAAGCTAAGGAATAGAAAAAAAAGATAAAGGAAATAGCGGAGAAAACGAAAAAAACTAAGAAAAATAAAAAAAAAGTTTTAAGCTATACTTAGCAGACATTAAAACTATTTAAAACGATAAGCATAATAAGGACATATTATAAATATATACTAAGTATAGATAATAATAAGATACATATAAGATATAATAAGATACAATAAGATATTAAGTAAATATAAATAAAATATATTAAGAACTATAACTTAATTTAAGTAAACTACTTACTACTAGCTAATACTAATAAATTAGCTTTAAATATTAAGGTATATTTAAGCTTAGTATATTATAATAGCGGTACGCACTAACTTTATATACTATAATAATTATTAGTAATATCTTACCGCTTAATATTAATTAAGGATTTAAGAATATATATATAAGTTAAAGCAATAGTCTTTAAACGTTCTTTAAGATATATAGTCTTAAAGCGCCTTTGCGGTAGCGATTATATTACTAGTATACTAATATTATATAAATATTATATTATATAAGGTTAAAGGATAAGAATATATAAATAAGTAATATAAGCCGGCGCGGGTATAAGTAAAATAATTATAAGTATAAAGTAAGGCTTAATTTTAATAAGCCTTATACTAAGTATTTATATTAAGACACGCTATACGTTTAATATATATAAAGTAAAGGGGGCGCTATATAGTAATACTATATATCGCGCTCCGCTTACTAAGTAATAGCGGCGGGCGCGAGGACTAATATAAAGGCGGTAGTATATAGTCGCTAAGCGTACTAAAAGGCATAATACGGGAAGACGCTTATAAGCCGGCGGGAGATAGGATATAAAGGATTAAAGTAAATATATTAAGGCGCGGTATAGCGGAGTTATTATAAAAGTAAGCGCGCGTATAAAGAGATTAATAATTAAAAAAAAAGGAAAAAAAGGAGAGAGAAAGGGTATTTATACTTAAGGATAGCGGGTAGCGGGAAGGCAAAACGTGCTTTAAGCACCGATAAAAGCAGTAAGCGGAGGAGGTATGTTATACCGCCTTAGCGCTACTTAAAGCAACGTAGCGGCGTAAATAAGTAAGCGTATAATATATTTAATATTATAGCGCGACGTTATTTAAGGAGATATATTAATATATAATTATAAGTATAATAAGAATAACTATATTAATTAATATTAAGCGTAAAGCGGTAAGCGGGGTAGTAACGTTATATACCTTAGTATATAATAGCTTAAAAAGGGGATAGTATTATAAGGTATACTATAAAAAAAGCTATAGTTATATTATAGCGAATAACTTAAATTTAAGCTAATATATAGCTAAAGTTATATAAGACTTTACTTAAACTTAGCTTAACCTTAACTTAAACTTAACTAAAGTATAAGGTACTTAAGCGACCCCTATAAAGTAAAACGCTATATAGCTTAAATAAAGATTTCTCTTTCTTTTCTTAGCTTTAAATAAATAATTATTCGGCTATATACTATTAAACTAAGTATATATAGGCCCTTAATATATACTTTATAAATATAGCTATAAAGCCTCTTAAAACTTATAAGTCTTTCTTTTTATACTTTAAGGTCTATTTTAGCTATCTTAGTTATTATTTTTTATAGCTTAGTAATATATATAATATAACTTTAAGTTTAAATATATTTAATATAGTATTTATAAAAAACTTTAACCTTTTTAAGTAAAGCTTTTAGTAGCGCCTCTTTTAAAGCTATACTATATATAAGTAAAAAGTTCGCTATATATATAGTGATTTTTATATACTAAAGCTAAAGAAATTCTAGTAGCCTTATCTTAATATATATTACCTTTAAAAACTTTATAAGCGTATAGCTTACTTTTTTTACTTTACTATTTTACTAAGATATATAAAGTGCGCTATAGTATAATATAAAGTAATCTTCTCTTAACTAAGCCTTTATCTTCTTAACTATTCTAAGCTATACTATATTTAAAGCTATAGTTATATTATAGTAAGTGCCTTAAAGTTAAGCTAATATATAGCTAAAGATATATACGACTTTACTTAAACTTAGCTTAAGTTTAGCTTAAACTTTACTTAAGTACAGGCTACTTAAGCGACCTTTATAAGTAAGAAGCTATATAGCTTAAATAAAGTTTTCTTTCTTTTTTCTTTAGCTTTAAATAAATAATTATTTAGCTATATACTACTAAACTATTACGGAACGTAAGATATAAGCGCTCCGGCCACTCGTATATCGGTATATAAGATGCAAGCATATAGACGATAATTAACGTCCCGACCCTTAACTAAGGCCGGGGCGAGACCTTTTAGCAGTGCGGTATTATCGCACTGTTTCTCCGTAGCAAATAGTAGCAATTCCTTTAGCGTGGGTTCGATCCCCGCGCGAGAAAGTAGACCTATAAGTCCGTACGGAAATAAGGCTCCCCCCGGGCGCGCGTGATAATATAAGCGTGCGCAGCTTCTAGCTACCGGCTTAATAAACCGGGGAGGTCCCGTCTTATAGATAACGAGGACGTTGTCGTCTTTCCTTTCGAGGCGGCAATTATTACGGAACGTGAGATATAAGCGCTCCGGCTACTCGTATGTCGGTATATAAGATGCAAGCATATAGACGATAATTAGCGTCCTGACCCCTAACTAAGGCCGGGGCGAGACCTTTTAGTAGTGCGGTATTATCGCACTGTTTCTCTATAGCAATAATTATAGCTCTTTTTATAGCATAGCTTATAATAGTTAGTATTAATTACCCTTTTTAAGATAATATTATAGCGTAACTAAAAGTCGTAAAAGCAAAGGGGTAGTCCGCCTTATACTAATATTAACTATAAGGCGTAGCGCGATAATACGCCCTTAAGTTTTATATACTTAAATAAAAAGCTAAACTTACCCTAATAAGATAATAGTATATAGCTTAGTTAAGCTATATATATTACTAATAAAAAGAAAGCCTATAATAAAATCGTAAGTATAGTCTTATATATTTAGTTTAATTAAGTATAAGTAGTAGTTAAACCCTTTTTTTATACTAAAATGCGCGCTAAAAGCGCGTTAACTATAGTATAAGCTAACTTTAAACTTTATAAGGCTATTTAAAGTGCGATAAAAGAAGCTATATATAAGAAACTTAAGTAAGGCTAAGCTTAAAGCTTAAGGGGCGTAAGCGGATATAAGCAATAATACTAGTAAGCCTTAAAAGGGTAACGCGCTATAATATAACGATAAAGCTAGTCTTACTTTAATATAAGCGCGAGTTAGTAGTAATCTTAATAAAAGCAACACTAGATATTTTAAACTATAAGCTAAAGGATATAGTTTAAGCGATTAATATAGCGCTTAATATCTCCTCTACTATAATAGCAAAATACTTATTAAGCGGGGATATTACGGTTATATTTAATATAATAGTATAACTTTATTAATAAAACTAAGACTAAGTAAAAGGTATCTTTAAGCTAAAGGCGGTAATAATATAAAGTTTAATATAGTAATAATTAAGAATATCTTAGTAAAAGTCTTTAAAATAAATAAAACGCTTTAATTAAGGAGATTATTAATATTAAGAAAGTAAAAGTTATATAAGTATAAGTAATATATTATAAAATTTAGGCAGCTACGCCTAGACTTTTTACTTAGCTCTTAAGAAGCCCTTATAAAACCTTATAGCGGAAACGCTTAAAGTACGCGCTATAAAAGCTCGCCTAAAAAACGTAATAAATATCTCTTAGCGGACTTTATTAAAGCTTTTAAAGTATAACTAAAAATACTTAAGAAAGCTATCTAACTATAGTTTATACGTTTTTTAACTATAAAAAACACTATAAAGACTACTAAATAGATTCCGCTAATATTTTTAAGGGATATTTAAGGATTTTAGTAAGATATTTTAACTATAGTTTAGCCCGTTTTTAACTAAGAAAGCACCTTAAAAGATATAAGATAGTTTTTACCGCGATTTTAAAAGGATATTTAAGGATATTTAAAGGATTTCCCTAACTATAGTTTATAGTGTTTTTAAGTAAGCTTATACTTAATTTATAAAGTAATTTTATAACAATATTTATAGTTTATCTATATACTAATAATAAATAGTAAGATAATATAGTTAAAGATCTTTAAAATCAGCTTAAAGAACTAAGTATAAAGTAGCTAGCTATACTTAAAAGAAAAGATAAGCTTTTTACTATTTATAAACCTTTATATGCGTTTATATATAGTAATAAGTTTATTATAATAGCTTAACTAGCGGTAATTAGTTCGTAGTACCGGCCCCGATTAGCGGTAATTAGTCTATAGTACTAGCTTTAACTAGTAGTAATTAGTTTATACTTTTTCCTCTTATCTTTATACTATAAAGCATAGTATAATATAACTTTAAACTAAGACTTTAATAGCTATAACTTTTATTATTAGTATAAGTAGCTTAGTAAAAGATAATAAGCTATATAATATAATTAAGGAGCAAATAGGTGCAGAGGAGAGCAGGCTTGTAGCCACGAGTAAGAGGATCACAGAGATGCAAAGAGTGTGCGAAAAGGTGAAGAAATGGGTGAGATGTGTGTGTGTAAGGTTAATAATCTATTTAAGGTAAAGGGGGGACTAAGGCTTCCTTATATAGACAATTCCCAAGCTATAAGTGACTTAAGTGATTTCGAAAAGATCCCCCTATATAGCGCAATTATGCATAGTGGGCCAATAGCTATTGTTAGGTT
>JAPEBW010000287.1:0-65644 GCA_027405785.1 Ophiocordyceps robertsii
TCCCTCTTACTTAAGATTCTTATATCTTTTCTTATCTAGGTTCTTATAGGAATTCGTAAGTAATTTTAAAGTAGTAAGATCTCCTTATACGTTAAATAGTATATATAACGTCTTTAACTTTAAATTACTATTATTATTTAGAAATAATAAGGTCTCTTTATAAGGCTCTTTTTTATTATTAAGGTCCGGTTATCTGCTAATTATATTAGCTTAGTTATTCTTAAAACCTTTCTTATAAATAATTTTATAATTAAATTCTAAAAGAAATTTAGCCTATCTTATTTGCTTAGTATTTAACTACTACGTCGTGGCAAAATAACTAATATTCTTATAATCCGTATAAACCTTAAGTTTATATTTATTCCTTAAAATATAATGCCGAAATTCTTTAAAAGCGTGTATAATAGCTAAGAATTCTTTATCGTAAATTAAGTAATAAATCTCTGCCCTTACTAGCTTTTTCGAGTAAAACGCTATAAGTTTAAGAATATTGTTTTTATCGCGCTAGCTTAACTACGAGCTTAATCCAAAATTAAAAGCATCCGTTTTTAACTTTAACGGCTTCTCTATATTATAGGTATTTAATATAGGTTCTTTAATAAGTAATCCTTTAATCTTTTTAAAAGCTTCGTCTACTTCTAAGTTCTACTTAAAAGGGTCTATTTTAGCTTTTTTTAATACCGATAATATCGGAATAAGTATCTTAGAAAAGTCCGATATAAACTTCCTATAATAATTTATATATCCTATAAAGCTTTAGATTTCCTTAATATTAATAGGAATTAGCTAATCTTTAATTATAAAAATCTTTAAAGGGTCTATCCTTATATAAAATAGAGTAATTATATGCCTTAAGAATTCCACTTCTTATATATAAAAGCTATATTTCTTTAGTAAGATATATATACTAGTTTTTTATAACGCTTTTAGCACTATATTAACTTCCTTATAGTATTGCTTTAGCGTATTAAAGTATATAATAATATTACCTAAAAAAGCTATATAGAATCGGTTTAAATAAGGATTTAATATACTATTAATTCTCTTTTAAAAGGTTGCCGGTATATTAGTTAATCCTAAAAGTATAACTAAAAATTCGTAAAGTCCGTATCGCGTTTTAAAGGCTATTTTAAATTCGTCTCCTTTTTTAATACGTATTTAGCTTTAAGCAGATTTAAGGTTAACCTTAGTATACTACTACTTATTAGCTAATCTATCTCTTATTTTGCTTATAAGAGGTAACGGAGTTTAGTCTTTTATCGTATCGTTATTTATCTCTTTAAAATTAATATAAAGTCGAGCTTTTTCTTTATCTTTACTATTCTTCTAAGTAAATAATATAAGAGCTCTATATTCTAATTTAAACTCTTTTATATAACCTTTTATAGGTTTTTATTAATATATTCTCTTAATAGCTTTAAATGCTTTTTATCTAAGTTATATATCTTATGGAATCTAGGCTTAGAACCTTCTTTTAACTTAATTTCGTAATCCTAACTACTTTATAGTAGCAGTCTATCTTTTAGTAGCGGCGTAAATATATTAAAATATCTTTTTAGTATATTTCCAAGTATTTTTAAATAACGATCCTCGGGGTGTTTTAAGTTAATAGTATCTTTTAAACGTCTCGTATACTATATTCGCTCTTTAAGGTGTTCGAAACTAATAGTACCTTCCGAATACTATAAGCTATTCTTATATATCTTATTTTTAATCTTTCTCTTATTCCGTTTCTTCTTAATCTTATCTTTTTACTTAAGATACTACTACTTAGTATTCTTTAAGGTATTCGATAGATTTTCTTTTAATAAATTATAAGTAGCTTTATAATTATCTCCTAAGCTTTTAGTTTCTTTACTAAGGTTTAGCTTCTTTTTCGCTTGCATTATACTAGTTATAGTTGCTTTATCTTTAGTCGTACTAGTTATTTTATTATTTTTATTACGATATCTATTACGATATTTATATTTATATAGGAAGCTTTATTATCCTTATTGTTACTATTTCTTATATAGTTATCGTTAGGTATTGCCGTATTTAAATTTCTTAAGGGTTTTATTCCGGGGTTATCCTTTATTAAACTATAAAGAGGAATATCTAAGGTATTATCTTTAAACCTTAAAAGGCCTTTATTCTAATCTATTATAGGATTATATTTCTATAAAAAGGGTAGTCTTAATATAATATTATAGCTAATAGCTAAAACGTTAAAGGAATCTTTAAAGTTATAAATCTTAATTATATACTTAAGAGGATTAATCTCTAGTATAATCTTACCGTTATTATACTTAAAGGGTAATCCTTTTGCTAAAAGAAGTATATAAGGCTTATCTTTTCTTCTATAACGTAATTCTAAACGATTTACTATTAAAGGGGAAATATAGCTACTTCTCGCACTGCAATCTACTAATACGTTAAGGCGATATCCTCTTAATTTTAATAAAAGGGTTATTTTTATACTTCGAGAATTATTATTTAACGTAAGTAAGTTCTTTTTACTAGGAAATAGCCTTAATATTCTTAAGCTCGTTAGGTTTTTGCCTTATTTACCGACTTCTTAGTAGATCTTAATTCTTTTTATAGAACTAGTTTATCTAAGTTATTAAGCTTCTTAATAGCTTTAAAAACTCAATCCTTAATAATAGCATAATCTTTTATTGCGGTATTATTAATAAAAACTCCTTTACTATAAATTATCTTATTATATCGTTTAAGGTTATTATGCTTATTTTACTACGTTTTTAGCTAGTTCTTAAGTATATCTTTTAAGAATCTCTTTACTATTTAAAGTATATCTAAATTATAATTCTTATTACGAAGATTATAATTAGTTTTAAAATACTTACTATATCCTTTAAACGTATCTTTAATAGCTAGATTAAGGAGTTCTATATCTTCTTAAAGCCTATCGGCTAGCTTATTGTTCTTTTTCTTAAGATCGTCTTTATCTTTAATTAGATTAATAATATACGTAAAAAGAGATACGTAATCTTCTTCTAGCTTAATTATCTTATTTATTAAAGCTAAGTTACTATCCTTAAGGCTTTCGATAATCGTTTCGTTATAATGCTTAAAAAGTAAAAGTTATTTAATTTTAACCCGGTTATTAGTGTTTTCTTATATAAGTTCCTCTTTATTAACTTCGATATCCTCTTTAAGGTTTTCTATAAAAACCTTAGTATTAGTAGTAAGTTCCTTAGTTATTATAGCGGGTTTATTAAAATAAAAGTCTTCCTTAGTTTAGGAAACTATTTACTTCCTTACTTATCCGAAAGATATATAAGGTAAGTATCTTTATAGCATTTAGTCTAGGATAGCTATTTATACGCCCTATCCTTAATAGTAATAACCGTATTAAGATATTTTATAAAAGGAGCATAAGGCCCGTTGCTATCTTCTTTCTTAAAAGAGGGCTCTTTATTTATTTCTTACAAATCGAGGTTTTTTAGATTATAGCTACTATTATCTTCTGTATTTAAAGGTATAATATTTATATTAAAATAAAGAGCGTTTTTATCGTCTTTATAAATAGTTTATAAGGAAGTTTCTTCCTTATAATTATCCTTAGTCTTAAAAGCATTCCTTTACTAGTCGTTTAAGCTTTTAGCTTCTAACTTTATCTTAGGTTCTTTTTTATAAAGACCCTTTATAGGCAAACTAGTCTTAAACGGACTAAGGATTAGCATAATAAGTTTAGCATCGATTTTTTCGGTATCCTCGATTAAAGGTAGTAGTAAAGTATATCGCGGATTATAAGCTAAAAGGGCATTATTCTTACGAATAGGTATATTCCTTCCTTTAAAGGAATTCCTCTTTTTAATATAATCTCTTATAATATAGCCTTCCTTTATATAGTTAAAGCATTAAATAGCTTTCTTAGCGGGCTTTAGTAGGCTCGCTTTAAGGGTATCTAAGTTTATTACGTTACTTAGGTCGCGCTATCGCTTTTTATTAATTTTCTTTATAACCTCGCCGGGAGTCGAACGGTGCTTCTTTTACTACCGGCGTTTATACTACCTATTATCTATCCGGACCGCTAGACTAATATAGCCTTATAGCGTCTTTAGCTTATCTAAGCGGTAGATTTCGTCTTTAACTTCTTCTTTAAGACCTTTATAGAAAGTCGCTATAAGGGTATCGTCTTTTTATTCTAGCTTTAAAGTTATTTATCGGAATCGAGCTACGTAAGCCGATAAAAACGTAACCTACTTAAGGCTTCTTAATTTATGCTCTGCTAATCTTTACTTATTTATAATTCCGAACGTTTTTTATAAAGCTTTTTTAAAGTTATTAAAATTTAAAAAAATATTCTTCGTTTTAGAATTCCTATCTTTAGGACTATTATCTATATAGTCCCTAAGAATTAGTTTAAACTATATTACGGCTAGGTCTTATAGGTAACTAAATATAAATATAATATTTAATACTTCTTAGTTTATCGTAGTAAGATAAAACTAAAAATAAGCTTTAAGAGAGGTAATAAACTCTTATAGCTTAGCTAATTCTTTAGTATAAGGTTCGGGAGCCTTAATCTTTAAAATAAAACTACTATCTATAAAGCTTATAAGAGGATAAAAAAGCTTTAAATACCTTAAACTAGCTTATAGCTAAGTAGTTAGCTATAGTATCGTAAAAGTAAATATTCTTTTTTTATTTATTATAATTAGATAAACGTAATTATAATAAATACCTTTCTCTTACTTAATAGCTAAAGAACCTACTAAGTATATAAATACTAAGTATTCTTTATTAAAGCTAAAAAGTTTATAAAGATTCTTATAAGCTAGTTTTATATTATAGAACCCTTAGTATTTTTTATATATTAAGTAGTAAGGCTTAAATTTTCCAATTTAAATTTACTAGCCGGAAAGGGAGAAGAAGACTTAGTGCTAACTACTTAACTAAATAAGGTAAGGGTATCTTATTATGCGGATTTCTCGTGTTAAAACTAGCTAAAGAAAAAAAAAGAAAAAAAGAAAGAAGTTAAGAAAAAGAGAAGGAAAGACCTCCTTTTATACCTTTTTAAGACTATTAAAAGGCTTTCCTTTTATATACTTTTATATACTTTTATATATTAATTTATAACTTATACTTTATATAACTTATAAAGTTATTAAACTACTTCTTAAGCTAATAAAAATAGCTTACGCTATTTTTATTATTAGTTATTAGTAATATATACTTTATTACTTATAACTAGCTTATAAGACTAAATATCCTTATCTTAAAACCTTTTATAAGATTTTATCCTCTTTTAGAAGGAGGCCTCTTATAGTAGCTTTATACGAGGTATCGGTCGATTATATAAGGTACTAGTCGATCTATTTAATACTAATCCTATTATTAGCTAAAGCTAGCTTAAGCCGAATATAGGCGTATTTAACTTATACCGCTTATAGCTAATACTAGCTATCTTTAACCGTTAAGCTATATTGTTTTTCCTTATAACTACTAATATCTACTTTAATAGTTATAACTCGTAACTAGCGGTATTTACTTTATTAGCTACTCCTTTATATTTAGCGGTATTTACTTTACTAAATATTAGTACTTTTAGTACTTAGGATTACTAACGGAATAGGGTTTCTATTATATATATAGTATAAGACGAATTTAATTATAACTTTTATAAACTTAGTATACTTACTTATTTTTATTTAAAGCAATTAAGCTAGTTATAATAAAAGTAAATAAGAAAAAGATAGTAAATCTGTTTAAGTGCTTAGTTTTTCTTCTTTACTTAAAAGAGTTATTATAAAATCTAAGCTATTATACTTAAACTTTTTACTTAGTTTTTAAAGATCTTAAATAAAAAACATAAATAAATATAAAAGACTTTATATTAAATATACTTAAAATATACGCTATTAAAACGCACCTTAAGAAATACTATAAATACTACTAAATTAACCTTACTAAGATTTATAAAAGATATTTTAAAAACTTATAAAACTTTTTAACCTTTATAATATAAGAGTATTACTATTTATATATATATATATATATCTATTTATATATCCGCCTTATTTTTAAGGTACTTTCTAACGCTACCCCGCCCTACTTACTTTTAGTGCCCGCGCCTAAAAAGTACCTATACCTTTTAAATGCCCGCGTATATACACGCAGCCTATACACGTAGCCTATATACGCAGCCTATACGCAGCGCTCTTAGCTATAGCTTAATTCGCTTAAAAACGCATATTTAAAGCTCTTGCGAGATACGCGCGTAGCGCGGCCTGTTAATTAATCAGGCCCTTTACTAAAGCGGGCGAAGTTATAGGCGCGCCCTTAATATCGGCTATATATATAGGCGCGGGCGGGCATTCGGAAGGTATAGGTACTTACTAAGCGGGCGCGGTATAAATAGGTAAGGAGGGCTAGCGCTAGTACGTATCTTTAAAATTAAGCGTATATATAAATAAAGATATATATATATTTAAATAGTAGTACTTTAGTATAATATTAAAATGCTTAAAAGTATACTAGCTATAATATTAAAATTGGTTTAAATCTAATTAAAAGTATAGTTTTTTTAGCTAAATTAGTAAACTAAGCTAACTTATTATAAGATTACTTAACTAGCACTTTTAAAAACGCTAATAAATTTATTAATAGCTTAGCCTTACTATAAGTAGACTTATTTAAACTTAGTTTTACTTAAGTATAATAATAACTTATTAAAAGCAAGGTTTTTAGCTTTAGTTTTTTTTTTACCGGGATAATAAAAACCTATACTAAGTAACTAACAATGTTAAAAATAATAATATAGCGCGGTATTAATATAATAACTTAGAAAAAGCTTTTTTTAGTATTTAATAAACGTTAAAGCAATTTTAGCTTAGCTAAAAGCAAGTAAAACTATATAGCCTACTAAACTTAATAATAAGTAAAATAAAACAATAACTTAAAATATATACTTTAGCTAATATTTAAATATTATAAAAATTTACTAACTAATAGCAACTAAGAGATATATTAATTACTTACTATAAAGTCGGTTGAATATTAATATTATTACTTTATAATAAGTTTATTTAAGTTAAAGCTAACTAACTTACTTATTTATAGCTAGCGCTTATATAAAACTTCTTTGCGAACTAAACACTTACCTATAGCGGGTGTATATCGCGTTTAAAACTCTTATTAATAATAAGAATTAATTTAGCGGTATCGGTTACCCCCCTTAAGACGATATCGTAGCGTAGCCGGGGGACGCGGGGGCGAGGGGGTAGCCCGCCTCGTACTAACATTAACCGCAGCGCTTAGTATAACGAAACGCCCTTAAGCTTTACGCACTTAAATAAAGAGCCGAATATACCTTAATAAGATAACAACGCATAACCCGGCTAGACTATACGCGATATTAATAAAAGAAAGGCCTATAATAAAATCGCGGGCATAGTCCCGTACGCGTAGTTCGATTAAGTATAGGCAATAGTCGAAACCCTCCTCCGCTTTAAGGAGCGCGCTAAGAGCGCGCTAACTATAGTGCGGGCTAACCCCGGGCTTTATAAGGCTATTTAAAGCGCGATAAAAGAAGCTATATACGAAAAACTAAGATAAAGCTAAGCTTAAGGCTTAAGGGAAGGACTTAAAAGAACTTAAGCAATAGTAATAGCGGGCTTTAAAGGGCCGGCACGATACGATGCGAAGATAAAGCTAGTCCTGCCTTAATATAAACGTAAGCTAGTAGTAATCTTAATAAGAGCGACGCTAGATATCTTAAACCGCAAGCCGAAGGATATAGTTAAAGTAATTAACGCGGCGCTTAATATCTCTTCCGCTATAGTAGCGAGACGCCTCTTAAGCGGGGATATCGCGATAACGTTTAATATAGCGGCACGACCTTATTAGTAGAACTAAGACTAAGTAAGGAGCGTCTTTAAGCTAGAGGTAGCGATAGCGCGTAGGGCTTATATAGTTATTATAAAGAATATCCTAGTAAGGGTTTTTAAGATAGATAAAGCGCTTTTAATTAAGGAGATTGCTAATATTAATAAAGTAGAAGTTATATAGGCGCGAGTAATACGCCCTTAAACTAAGACCTTAATAACTATAACCCTTATTATTAATATAAGTAGCTTAGCGGAGGCTAATAAGCTATATAATATAGGCTTATTTTTAAAAGCCTAGATATTTTAATATAAGCTATATAATAAGTTAGTTAGACTTACTTAGTGCTATAACTATTATAAATATAAGCATATCGCTAAACGTTATACTTTAATATAGCTTTATACTTACTATAAGGGGACCTCTTATATAAGTAGTAAGGATAAGTACCTTATAAAGAAAGGCGAAATCCTTTATAACTATGTATTTTATAGCGGGTAGTACTTAGTATAGTCTTATACTTATCTTATAGCGGTAAAAGCCTAGGATAAAGTAAGGGACTATTACTTAAACCGCTTATAACGCTTTACTAGCACTTATAGCTAGCTAGACCTTTAAATCCTCTTTCTTTTTATAAAGGACTAAGGGCTTACTTTATTATAGGCGCGGAAACGCTTTAAGCGGCTAAGAAAGGATAGGCAAATGCCGTCGGCACCGCTAGCTAAGGCATAAGTAGTAGGCACTAACCTAAGTAATATTAAACGATATATAAAGCAACGGAGCGTATCGCTCTTAACTTAAGCTATTACTTTATCTTAAATAACGAACTTTACCTTAACCCCTTATATATAAAATTAAAGGTCCTTTATTAAAATATATAAAAGAGATATAAGCTAGCACGACTAGCTTTTAGCGACTGCGCTAAGTATAACGTAATAGCGCTTTAAGAGATAAAGAAAATACGGGGCTTAAGGGCCTTGTCTTTAAAAAGCGCACTATACTAGCTAGTCTATAAGAAGGGCCGTAATATAATATATATTTATAGGAGGCACGATATAAAGACGTAGATACTATAAACCGGATATAATTAAAGGGAGATAACCTTTAGCGATAGTATAAAGCTAAGGTCCTTATACTTACTACTAAAAGGGATTTAGATAAGCTTAGCTAAGGCCTTAAAAAAGGTTAATAGCTAAGGCCTGCTAGTCTTAGTAAGGGACTTTAATATCTATTACCCGCTATAAGACGCCTATAACCGGACTTTTAATAAGGTAGAATAGTTTATTAAGGAGGCTGCGCGGCTCCGGCTTAAACTAGCTACGCTAAGGGGAGAATATATACGTTTCTTCTATAAGTATAAAGATAGCACGATCGACTTTATATAAGCTATAATAAAAACGGCCGCATAGTTTATTAGCTTAAACTTAGACTTTATAAGGTTTAACTATATCCTATAAGTAGTCTCGTTTAAGATAGGTTTTAAGCTAAGGGAGGCATTAATAACGCTAAGGTAAAAGGAGGCGGAAAAGAAAAAGGTTAAGGTAGAAACCTTATCTTAGCTCGGGATATAATAGCCTACGCTTTATAACTTATAAGAGATTAATATAGAAATAGATAGCTTATATAACGATCTCGATAAAATTGCCTGCGCGATAGTCCCGTACTAAAAGTAAGCGATCTTAAGGGGCAACGTATAGTTTACTTTAAAGGCGGCCTAAGCTACTTAAGCTACGAAAAGGGCCTAAAGACACTATAAGGGATATAGGACTTAAGTAAACTAAAAAGCGCTATAAGAAGCGGCTACGGCTTAAAAGCAAGCTATACGTAATACGAGATAAGAATACTAAAAAGACTTCCTTAAGGAGATTAGCGCTAATAATACTAAGCTATAAAACGTTAAATAATAAGCGTATCTACGTAGTAAGCTACCTTTAAACCTAGCGTACTTACTACTATTAACTAGCAGGGGCTATAAATATTAACTAACCCTTAACTTTAAAGAGAAAGCCCGACTTTTAGCGGAGCGCTTCTTTTTAGCTAAAGCCGCGACGCTTTTAAGACCTCCTTAGCGCGCGGCTAAAAGGGAGCTTACTATAAAACGGCGTATTGACCTTACGGATATATCTTAAGCGATAAGCAAAATAGTAAGTTAAAAGGCGGTAGGCTTAGATAAGGTCCCCCTTAGCTTCTTTAAGCTTTATAGCCTAGCGCTCTTAGCTTAACTAGCGACAATCTTTATAGCCTATATAGAGATATCGCACTTTTTAACCTAGTTTTAGTCCGTAAACGTAGTAGTGCTAAGAAAACTAAGGAAGAAACCTAAGGTATACCGCACTGCTAGGGGGTAAAGACTTATTTACCTCTTACTAACGATAAGTAAGATCTTAAAGTAGATCTTAGCTTAAAGACTCGCAACCGCGGTAAAGGTAAACGGGGTCTTACTTAAAGGATAGTTTAAGAATAAAAAGGAGAGGTTTATAAAGGCGGTAATACTCTAAGTAATAAAACTAGTATGCGTAATGTAAGCTAAAAAAGGGATCGTATTATTCTTTTAACTTAATATTAAAGGGGCCTTTAATATAGTTAACTATAAGAAACTCTTAAGGGAGCTTACCCTCCGGGGCTACCTTAAGTAGTTTATAAGGCTAGCCCGTAGCTTTATAAATAAGCGCTACTTAACCCTCTATTTTAATAGAAAAAAGGCTATACCGGTCTAAATTACTATTAAGGTCCTTTAAAGCTCGCCGCTATCCTTAATCCTATTCCTTTACTATATAACACCCCTTTATAAAAGATTAAAAAAGCTAAAAGGAGTTTATATTATTAGTTTCGCTAATAATACAAATATCCTTAGCGTAGGCCTTAAGGAGGGATTAATAATAGCGCGGCTTAAGGCGGCTTAAGAGGTATACGCTATATAGGTAAAGAAGTTCGCGGTAAACTTTAAACCTTTAAAGAGTAAGCTTATCTACTTAATAAGAAGATATAAGGCGATTATAACTCTTATTCGCTTTAAGGCCGCTATAATAATGCCGGTTTAAGACGCTAAGCTCTTAAGGGTATAAGTAAACCGCAAGCTTAAGTAAAAAGCATACCTTAATAAGCTACGCGCTAAGCTAAAAAGGCAGAACCTAGCTCTTATAAAGCTTATAGCGTCTATATAAGGATATACCTTACTTAAGGCCTAGGAAGTTTATTGTAAAGTCGTCCGGTCCTTTATATTATACGCTATAGTTACGTTTTATAAGATAACCTTAATAAATAAAAGGCCCCGCGAAATAGCCGCGAAGTTAGCATAGGATTAAACCGCTTACCTTTAAATAGTTGCGGGGGCCTACTAAGCTACTTTAGTTTACTAGCTTAAAGCTAAAACCTAGGTCCCGCTAATTAACCTTTACTTAAACTAAAAAATAGCTAATACCTTTAAGAGGCTAAAGGACTCCGGAATCTTAAACTAAATCCGACGCGCGTCCGTATTAATAGTAAGACTACTCCGGTAACGCAAACGACGGCTAAGGCGGCTTACGCCCTTAAGGCTACCGCTTGCGGAGGTATTAAGGGGGGTATAGTCTTAGATTAGGTTTAGCGAGCTTTAAGAGAAGAAAAAAATAAAGGAAATCCTCTTTAAGGAATAAGCTAAGTAGTAGAGCTTAAAAAAGGAACTTATTAAATAGCACCGGACTACGCTTTACCTTATAGACTTACCGCCTTAGTTCGATAAGGCTATAGCGCTTAACTAGTATAAGGCGCTGCTTAAGTACTTAAGCTTTATAATTACTTAAATATAAACCGGAGTAATAAGCCTTAAAGACTTCTTATTTTACTATAATATACTCGGAGTAGTATTGCCCTTTTATAACTATAAGCAACGACGGGATACTATTTATGATAGGATAATAAGCTATAGGCTTACTAATAAAGTAAAGGGGACGTTATTATAGCGACTTCGTAATATAAGTAAAGTATAGGCGAAGCTTTAAAAATAAGAGATAGCGGCTATATTAATAAGATAGTTTTTAAGCCTAAGGCGCTTATAATAATTTAATCTAGTAATACGACTATACTAAGGGGAAGATAAAGTATACGCGGCGGCTTTAGCTATACTTTAGTTAAGAGGGGATATATATTAATTAAATCGCCTCCTTAGCTTAGCTTAAGGGAATAACTTACTAATATAATAAAACGCTATAAAGCACTAAAACGCCGAAAACTCCCCCCCCTTAAAACCCTTATTTAGCTTATAAGGCCTTTATCGGACCTACCCTAAGCTAGTACCTTAGCTAGCTTCCCCCCTTAGTTCCCCCCCCTTAATACTAATCCTTTACCTTAGCTAAAGTCTAAGCTTATTATTATCGTGCCCGGCGCTACGTCGGGCGCGACTAAGAGCGATAGCGGACTTCCCCGTTTAAGGAGTATTATAAGAACGTCTTACTTAGCTACGACTATAGGTTAAAGTAACGGGCGCCCTCCCCCTTCCACGCTTATAATAACTTAAGGTCGCGGCGGGAGTAAAAGTAAAAGATATCGTCTTACTAGTAGCCCGCTAAGGCGTTAGCTTTAAGGCCTATAAGGTTCCTAATATTAGCGTTAAAGGCGGTATAAAGCTAAGCCGGGTAAGGCGACTTAGATAATACTTAATCGACTAAGCGGTATTAAGTATTATAAGAAAATTAAGGGGGAGAGACCTAGCCTTATTATAAGTAAAAAACTAAAAGTACTTAAGGTTTAGGCTAAGGTCTTTAGTATCCCCCTCCTTATTAGCTAGGTTAGGAATAAGGGCGGCGCGGGCATGCTTTAAGGTATTAGCCGCGGGGCTACTAGCCTTAAAAGTACTGCTCTTAAAGAGGCTATAAACCCGCTTTAGCGTAGCTAAGGGGATATCGCGGCCCGTAAACGGGCTAAGGGTAAGGAAGGCGAGGAGCGAAGTAAGGTTATCGCTATAGTCGCTATCGCTACCGCTCTTAAGGTTAGAAACGATAAAGATAGTATTAAAACTAAGTAAGGGGCTAACCTTATCCTCGGGGACCTTAGTTTCGGTCTCGGCCTTATTATCGTTACCGTTATTATCGTCTTAATCCTCCTTTTCCTTTAGCTTATTATTATTAATATTAAGCTCGGGCTCCCTTAAGTCGGACTTATCGGTCTTAATAGCCTTTCCCTTACCCTTACCTTTAAGCACCCCCTTATACTTAAGCTTATAAGCAAGGGCGGCGCGCTCTTAAGTATAGGCCTTAGTAAGAACCTTAGCTTAAGCCTTCTTCTTAGCCTTAGCCTTAGCTTTAAAGTCCTTTAAAACGATAAGAACCTTAAGGGGTAAGGGCTTAAGCGGGATAAGAGCGGCGCGGGCATATATAAGGTTTAAGTTAAGTAAGAGACCCTTAAAGGCAATATCCTAGCCTTTATAGCCGCTAAAGCTAAGGTAGTTAGCTACTATAAATAGCGCGTTCTTTATGCTTTTTAGGTTTTAAGCTATAGCGTAAACGGTTTAGTAAATAACTATAATAGTGCCGTTAACCTTATTAGTAAGCTTAGCATTAGCTTTATAGGCCGTATACGCATCGTTAACGAAGCGGCTAAAAGTAAAGGTAAGTAGCTTAATATTTTCGTTAAGGGAAGCTAGACTAAGGGGAGTATTAAACGCGAGAGCTTATACTATAATAGCGCCGGTATGCTACTAAAGCTTTATTACCGCGGAGGCGAGCTTTATATATATAAAGCGCTTAATAAGCTAGCCGGATTTATATAACTCTTTTTAAGCGGTATAAAGCTTATAAGCTATATCTTCGCTTATAGCGGTAAGCTATAAAGGAGATTAGCTAAGGTATATAAGTAGGTTTAACGTAAAGCTACTTACCCGAAAATAAAAACGGTTGCTTAAAGAGTATATAATATACGCTTTTATAAAGATAGCTAAAAGAGGATTAGCTATATAAACTACGTATATCTATATAGCGGATATAACTTAAATACGTATAGGCTTAGTTTTAATAGCCCTAAAAAACTATAAGTATATCGTCGCTCGATAAACGGCCTATATATATATAATAAGGAACTTTACGCTTAATACTATAATAGGCCTAGGCCTCTTTATCCTTAGTATCTTTACTTAGTAGCTTAAAGAGTAAACCTATATTAAGGTTAAAAAAAGTAACTTTCTTTTTCGGTATAGTAATAATAAAAAAGATAAAAGCAACGATAGTAAAACGACGGCTATATAAAAGGGGCGGGGCGGTAAGAAGGCAATAAGCTTATAAGAAAGATAAGCGCGTCTATAGTAAAAGAAGGAGGAGTGCGAGCGTATACGCGCGGTGCGCGGGAGGCTTTATCTTTAAAGCTAGGCGCGAGATTAGTAACTAAGTAGCGCGAATAAATAATAGTCCCGATTAAGAATATACGTATATAGCGGGGCGCCGAATTCCTATTAGCGGGGACCGCTATAAACTTACTATTTAAGGTCGCGCTACCCGTAAGAAGGGCGCGGGTTAAAATCCCGTTAACCCCTCCCGCCCTTATATTAAGAGGGTAGATAAGGGGGATAGGAGAGGGCCTACTACCTATACCTTAGGCTTAAAGCGCGATACTTTAGACCGCGGGCCGCTTAGGTTAAAGGCAGCCCCGGCCTTGCTAAGCCGCATCGAACTGCTTAGTAAGCGGGATATACTCGCGGCGGAAAACGCACTCCCTTTTTCTTGATATAAAGTTATAAAACCTTATATAAAGCGGATTAAGCGCGAATAAGAGGAGGTTTTACCCCGGGCACTCCGGTTTTTCCCTCTTATTTATAAATATCGAATTTCTAAAAACTTAAATTAAGTCTTTAGCGTAAACTTAATAATAATAATATAGCTAGCGCCCCCCTTTTTATAAATATAGTTATAATAGCTAATATAATAAGACTTAAATTAAAAAAGTAGTAAAATGTTTTTCTTTAAGTACTTTAGTTTTTCTTTATATAAGAACTTAGCGATAGCTTAAAAACTTAATAATAATTTAAAACCTTTAAATTATAGCTTATAATAGTTTTTATTAAGGAAAAGAACCTTTATAGTATAATAGTTATATACTTAAAAAGTATATTAGCTATAATATAAAAGTTAGTTTAAATCTAGCTAAAGGTATAATCTTTTTAGCTAAACTAATAAATTTTATTTACTTATTATAGAAATTAGCTAATTAGCGCTTTTAAAAGCACTAATAAATTTACTAGTAACTTAGTCTTACTATAAGTAAGCCTACTTAAACTTAGTGCTACTTAAGCGTTATTATTAAGGGTTAGTATATACTTAGCTTAATAGTAGATAGCTAAATAATTATTTATTTAAAGCTAAAAAAAGAAAACAAACTTTCTTTAAGCTATATAGCTTTTTATTTATTTATATCGCTTACTTAACTTATACTTACGTTAAGTTTAAGTTAATATTAAGCTAAGTTTAAGTTAAGTCTTATTTAACTTACGCTATATATTAACTTAACTTAAAAGTTATTACTATAATATAACTATAAATCTTTTTATAGTATTGCTTACAATATTACTTTTTTTAAGCTATAGCGTAAAAGCATATAAAATATCTATACTTTACCCTTTACTTTATATTTAATATTAATTAATATAACTCTTTATTAATATAACACTTAAAATAATATTATATTATAATACTAATAGTATTATATACTTACTTTTTTTAGTACTATATTTATCTTTATAACGTTAAAATAGTATAATATATCTTTTTTACTTACTACTTATAATTATAAAATCTTAGTAGCTATACTTAAACCTTTTAGTTTTTAAAAACCTTATATAAAAAAACCTAAATAAATAGAAAACTTTATAATAAGAACACTATTATAAAATCTTAGCGGCCACGCTTAAACTTCTTACTTAGCTCTTAAAAAGCCTTTATAAAACCTTATAGTAAAAACGCTTAAAGCACGCGCTATAAAACCTCGCTTAAAAAACAAAATAAATATTACTAAGTGGACCTTAGTAAGCTTTTTAAGATATAACTAAAGGTACTTAAAGAGGCTATTTAACTATAGTTTACGATATTTCTAACTATAAAATATACTAAAAAAACAACTTAACGGATTCTGCTAATATTTCTAAGGAATATCTAAAGATTTCTATAAGATATCTTAACTATAGTTCGGCCTATTCTTACTTAAGGAAATACCTTTAAAGATATAAGATAAACTTTACTGCGATTTTTAAAGGATATTTTAAGATATTTAAAGGATTTCTTTAATTATAGTTAATAGTATTTTTAATTAAGCTTATACTTAGTTTATTAAGTTATTTTATAAGGATATTTATAGTTTTTTTATATACTAATAGTAAATAGCTTAATAGTATAGTTAAAGCTTAAAAAACTAAGTGTAAAGTAGCTAAATATACTTAAAAGAAAAGTTAATATTTTTACTATTTATAAACCTTTATATACGTTTATATATAGTAATTAGTTTATTATACTAGCTTAACTAGTTGTAAATAGTTTAAAGTACTAGCCTTAATTAATAGGAATTAGTTCATAGTATTAGCGTTAATAAGTAGTAATTAGTCCGCGCCTTATTTCTTTATTTTTACGCTATTAAGCGTAGTAAGCACTTAAAGTATATATTATAAAAACGCGCTAAAACGACTATAAATACTATTAAATAAACCGTATTTAGATTTTAAAAAGAAATCTAGAAATACCTATAAAGCTTTTTAACTAGAATTTATAACGTTTATACTTAAAAAAAGTCTTAAAAAACTATTAAGCGGATTTTATTAGTATTTTAAAAAATATCTTGATTATAATTTACTTATTTTAATTAAAACATTACTTTAAGAATATAAAATAAACTTTATAATAATTTTTATAAGACATTTTAAAATATATAAAAGATTTCCTTAATAATAGTTTATAGTATTTTTAACTAAGCTTATACTTAGTTTATTAAGTAATTCTATAAGAATATTTATAGTTTATTTCACCTTTATAATATAGTGATTATATACTTAAGAAGTATACTAGCTTTTATATTAAAGTTAGTTTAAATATAGCTAAAAAGTATAGTTTTTTTTAGCTAAACTTAAAAACCGCGCTAACTAATTATAAAATTAGCTAATTAAAGCTTTTAAAAGCGCTTATAAATTTACTAGTAGGTTAACCCCGCTATAAGTAGGCCCGCTTAAGCTTAGTTTTATTAAGTATAACGACGACTTATTAAAAGCGTAGCCTTTAGCCTTAGTTTAATTTTTAACTAAGATAATAAAAACTTATACCGGAAAACTAGTAATTTTCATATTAATAACACAGCGCGGTGTTAATATAATAACTTAGTTAGGGCCTTTTTTAAGACTTAGTTAAGTTTAAAACGCTTTTAGCTTAGTTAAAGGCCGGTAAAATTATATAGCCCGCTAAACCTCACGGCGGCTAGAATAAGGTAATAACTAAAAATACGTATCTTAGTATATAGTTAAATACCTAAAAAGAAAAGATTAACTAACTAATAATAACTAAGAGATATATTAATTACTTATTATAAAGTTGTTATTACTTTAAAGTAGGTTTATAGTAGTTTAAGCTAATTATTTAACTAACGTATTTATAGCCAGCACTACCTTTTTTATTAATGAAATTATAAAGGCTAATATAATAAAACTTACATTAAAAAAACAGTAAAAGGATTTTCCTAAGTACTTTAGTTTCTTTTTAAAATAAAAACTAAGTAAAAGCTTAAAAACTTAATTTAAGTTTTTATTACAAGCTAGATAATAATAATATAGCTTATTTATATATTAATAATAACTTTTATAATATAATACTTATATACTTAAAAAGAATACTAGCTATAATACTAAAGTTAGTTAAAAATTTATTAAAAGTATACTTTTTTTAGCTTATTTAATAAACCGCGCTAACTTATTAAAAAATTAGCTAACTAGCGCTACTTAAAGCGCTTATCAATTTATTAATAGCTTAGCTTTATTATAAGTAAGCCCGCTTAAACTTATTTTGTTTTAATATTTATTATATTTATCCCTTGATTTTATTCCTCGATATAATAATAATAATAGTAGTAGTAGCAGTAGTAGTAATATATAACGGAAACCTTATCTTATTAGTAATTCTAAGTACTAAAAGTACTAATCTTTAGTAAAGTAGATACCGCTAAATATAAAAGAGTAACTAAGAAAGTAGATACTACTAGTTATACGTTATAACTATTAAAGTAAATACCGGTAATATAAGGAGAGACGATATAGCTTAATAGTTAAAAACAGCTAGTATTAGCTATAAGCAGTATAGGTTAGATACGCCTATATTCGGCTTAAGCTAGTTTTAGCTAGTAATAAGATTAATATCGGATAAATTAACTAATACCTTATATAATCGATAAATACCTTATATAAAGCTAAAGTAAGAAGCCTCCTTTTAAAAAAGAATAAAATCTTATTAAAGGTTTTAAGAAAAGAATATCTAATCTTATAGGCCTATTATAAGTAATAAAGCGTATATTACTTATAATTAATAATAAAGATAGTATAAGCTATTTTTATTAGCTTAAAAAGTAGTTTAATAACCTTATAAGTTATATAAGGTATAAATTATAGATTAGTATATAAAAGCATATAAATATATATAAAAGAAAAGCCTTTTAGTAGCCTTAAAAGGGTATAAAAGAAGGTCTTTCCTCCTCTTTCTTTTAACTCCTTTTCTTTTTTTCTTTTTTCTTTTCTTACTAGTTTTAACCTAAGGAATCCGTATAATAAGATACCTTTACTTTATTTAGTTTAGTAATTAGCACTAAGTCTTTTTCTCTCTTTCCGGCTAGGAAATTTAAATTAAATAAATTAAGTAAACCTACTTATTATATAAAAAACAAAGGTTCTACGATATAAAACTAGCTTATAAGAATCTTACGAACTTAATAGCTCCGATAAAGAATACTTCGTATTTATATACTTAGTAAGTTCTTTAAGCTATTAAGTAAAAGAAAGGTATTTATTATAATTACGTCTATTTAATTATAATAAATAAAAAAAGCAATATTTACTTTTACGATATTATAGCTAACTAGTTAGCTATAAGCTAGTTCGAGGTATTTAAAGCTTTCTTACCCTCTTATAAGTTTTATAGATAGTAAATTCATTTTAAAGATTAAAGCACTTAAACCTTATACTAAAGAATTAGCTAAGCTATAAAAGTTTATTACTTCTCTTAAAGCTTTTTTTTAGTTTTATCCTACTATAATAAACTTAGAAGTAATAAAGGTTATATTTATATTTAGTTGCTTATAAAGCTTAGTAGTAATATAGTTTCAACTGATTCTTAAGGACTATATAGATAATAGTCTTAAAGATAAGAATTCCTAGATAAAGAATATTTTTAAGAATTTCGATAACTTTAAAGAAGCTTTATAAAAAACGTTTAGAATTATAAAGAAGCAATAATTAGTAAAGCATAAATTAAGAAGCCTTAAGTAAGTTATATCTTTATCGGCTTATATAGCTTAATTTTAATAAATAACTTTTAAGCTAAAAAAAAAGATAATGCCCTTATAGCGTCTTTTTACGAAGGTCTTAAAAAAAGAAGTTAAAGATAAAATCTACTGCTTAGATAAGCTAGAGACGCTATTAAACTATATAAGTCTAGCGGTCTAGATAAATAATAGGTAGTATAAACGCTAATAGTAGAAAAAGCACCGTTTAACTCTTAGCGGGGTTATAAAGAAAAATAATAAAAAGCGATAGCGCGACTTAAATAACGTAATAAACTTTAATACTTTTTAAGCAAGCCTGCTAAAGCCTGCTAAAAAAGCTATTTAATGCTTTAACTATATAAAAAAAGGCTATATTATAAGAGCCTTTATTAAAAAGAGGAATTTTTTTAAGAGAAGATACATGCTTATTTATAAGAATAATGCCCCTTTAGCTTATAATCCGCGATATACTTTACTACTACCTTAAATTAAGGATACCGAAGAAATCGATACTAAGCTTATTATACTAACCCTTAGTCTGTTTCAGACTAGTTCGCTTATAAAGGGTCTTTACGAAAAAGAACTTAATAAAGAGATAAAGATAAAAGCTAAAAGCTTAAACAATGAGTAAAAGAATACTTTTAAAACTAAAGATAATAATAAGTACGGAACTTCCTTATAAACTATTTATAAAGATAATAAAAACGCTTCTTATTTTCATATAAACGTTATACTTTTAAATATGGAAGAAAGCTATAATCTTAAAAACCTTGAATTTAACGAAATAAATAAAGAGCCCTTTTTTAAAAAGAAGATAGTTATAAGCCTTACACCTTTTTTATAGAATATCTTAATATAGTTATTACTATTAAAAATAGGGCATATAAGTAGCTATCTTAAACTAAATACTATAAAGACAATTGCCTTATATACCTTTTAGATAAGTAAGGAAGCGGATAGTTTCTTAAATTAAGGAAGACTTTTAATAAACCCGCTATAATAACTAAGAAACTTACTACTAATATTAACGTTTTTATAAAAAACCTTAAGAAGGATATTAAAGCTAATAAAAAGAAACTTATATAAGAAAATACTAATAACCGGATAAAAATCGAATAACTTTAACTTTTTAAGCAGTATAACAAAACGACTATTAAAAACCTTAAAGACAGTAACTTAGTATTAATAAGTAAAATCGTTAAGCTTAAAGAAGATTATATATCTCTTTTTATATATATTACTAATTTAATTAAAGATTAAAATGATCTTAAGAAAAAGAATAATAAGCTAGTTAATAAGCTAAAGGAAGATATAGAATTCCTTAACTTAGCTATTAAAGATATATTTAAATAATATAGCGAGTATTTTAAGACTAATTATAATCTTCGCAATAAGAATTATAATTTAGATATAGCATTAAAAGTAAAACAATTCTTAAAAGATATGCTGAAAAACTAGCTAAAAATGCAATAAAACGAGTATAATAACTTTAGACGATATAATAAGATAATTCGTATTAAAGGAGTTTTTATTAATAATAACGCAATAAAAGATTATGCTATTATTAAAGATTTAGTTTTTAAATCTATTAAGAAGCTTAGTAACTTAAATAAACTAGTTTTAGGAATAGGACTAAGATCTTTAATATTGCAAATAGAATTAAGATCTATTAAGAAGTCGGTAGATAAGGCAAAGAAACTAATAAGCCTAGGAATAATAAGGCTATTTCTTAATAAAAAGAAATTACTTTTATTAAATAATAATTCTTAAAGTATGAAAATAACCTTTTTATTAAAATTAAGAGGATATCGCCTTAATATATTAGTAGATTATAGTGTGATAAGTAGCTATATTTCCTTTATAAAGGTAAATCGTTTAAAATTATGTTTTAGAAAAAAAGACGAGCTTTATATACTTCTTTTAGTAAAAAGATTACTCTTTAAGTATTATAATAGCAAGATTATACTAAAAACTAATCCTCTTAAGTATATAATCTAAATTTAAAACTTTAAAGATTCCTTTAACGTCTTAGCTATTAGCTATAATATTATATTAAGACTACCTTTTTTATAGAAATATAATCCTATAATAGATTAAGATAAAGGCCTTTTAAAGTTTAAAGACGATACCTTAAATATTTTACTTTATAGTTTTATAAAGGATAACCCCGGAACGAAACCTTTAAATAATTTAAATACGGCAATACTTAATAATAACTATATAAGAAACAGCAATAATAAGGACAATAAAGCTTCTTATTAAAATATAAATATCGTATTAATAGATATTATAATAAAAGACGATAAGATAACTAGTATAACTAAACATAATACGACTATTATTAGTATAATATAAGCAAAAATAATGCTAAACCTTAGTAAAAGAACTAAAAGCCCTAGAAATAATAATAAAGCTCCTTATAATTTATTAAAAGAAAATCTATTAAATACCTTAAAGAATATTTAGTATTAGTACCTAAGGTAAAAAGATAAGATTAAAAAGAAACGGAATAAGAGAAAGATTAAAAATAAGATATATAAGAATAGCTTATAGTATTCGGAAGGTATTATTAATTTAAAGCACTTTAAAGAGCGAATATAGTATACGAAACGTTCGGAAGGTACTATTAACTTAAAATACCTTAAGGATCGTTATCTAAAAATACTTAAAAATATACTAAAGAGATATTTCGAAATATTTATACCGCTACTTAAAGATTAAGTACTACTATAATATAGTTAAGATTACGAAATTAAGTTAAAAAAAGGCTTTAAGCTTTGATTTTATAAGATATATAACTTAAATAAGAAGTATTTAAAGTTATTAAAAGAATATATCGACGAAAACTTATAAAAAGGTTATATTAAAGTGTTTAAATTAGAATATAAAGCTCTTATACTATTTACTCTAAAGAATAGTAAAGATAAAGAAAAGACTTAACTTTATATTAATTTTAAAGAGATAAATAATAATACGATAAAGGACCGGACTCCGTTACCTCTTATAAGCTAGATAAGAGATAGATTAGCTAATAAGTAGTAGTATATTAAAGTTAACCTTAAATCTACTTATAGCTAAATACGCATTAAAGAAGGAGACGAATTTAAAATAGCCTTTAGAAAGCAATATAGACTTTATAAACTTTTAGTTATGATTTTAGGATTAATTAATATATAGGCAACCTTTTAAAAGAGAATTAATAGTATATTAAATACTTATTTAGACCGTTTCTATACGGCTTATTTAAACGATATTATTATATACTTTAATACGCTAAAGTAATATTATAAGGAAGTAGATATAGTGCTAAAAGCGTTAAGAAAAGCTAGCTTATATATTTTACTAAAGAAATATAGCTTTTATATATAAAAAGTAGAATTCTTAAAGTATATAATTACTCTTTTTTATAGAAGGATAGACCTAAAAAGGATTTCTATAATTAAAGATTAGCTAATTCCTATAAATATTAAGAAACTCTAAAGCTTTATATAATATATAAATTATTATTAGAAGTTTATATCGGACTTTTATAAGATAATTATACTAATACTTTCGGTATTAAAGAAAGCTAAAATAGACCCTTTTAAGTAAAACTTAAAAGTAGACGAAGCTTTTAAAAAGATTAAAGAATTCCTTATTAAAAAACCTATATTAAATACTTATAATATAAAGAAGCCGTTAAAGTTAGAAATAGATGCTTTTAATTTTATTTTAAGCGCGTGGTTAAGCTAGCGCAATAAGAACAATATTCGTAAACCTATAGTGTTTTATTTAAAAAAGCTAGTAAGCGTAGAGATTTATTACTTTATATATAATAAAGAATTCTTAGCTATTATACACGCTTTTAAAGCATTTCGGCATTATATCCTAAGGAATAAATAAAAACTTAAGGTTTATATAGATTTTAAGAATATTAGCTATTTTGCTATAATATAGTAGTTAAATGCTAGGTAAATAAGATAGGCTAAATTCCTTTTAGAAATTATTTATAAGAATATTTATAAGAAAGGTTTTAAGAATAACCGAGCTAATATAATTAGCCGATAACTAGACCTTAATAATAAAAAAGAGCCTTATAAAGAGACCTTATTATTTTTAAATAATAATAGTAACTTAAAGTTAAAGACGTTATATATACTATTTAGTATATAAAGAGATCTTACTACTTTAAAATTACTTAAAAACTCTTATAAGAACTTAAATAAGAAACGATATAAGAATCTTAAGTAAGAGGAAAAAATAGCGTTTTATAAGAATAAGCTATTCCTTACTTTAAAGACTAAGAAAATAGTTATAACGGATTTTTATTCGCACTTTTTATACGGATATTAAGGTATTATAAAAACGTATAATAGGATTAAAAACTATTATAATACCTATAACCTTTATAAGAAATTTTAAGGAGTTTTTAAGTTATATAAAGTATATAATAAAAGCAAGTCTATATAATATAAGCCTTATAGCAAGTTAATTCCTCTAAAGGTTCTTTTAAGACCTTAAGACTTTATAGCTTTAAACTTTATTATAAAATTACTAAAGTCTATAGATTTTATAACGAATATAAAATATAATTTTATCTTAATTATAGTTAATTGTTTTACGAAGTACGGCTATTTTATTTTAATATATAAAGCTATAGATATAGAAAAGTTATCTTATACTTCTAAAAGATATATTCTAGCTAATTAAGGACTTCTAAGTTCGATTATTTTAGATATAGATAAGAAATCTATTTCGAATTTCTAGTAAGGTTTAATATAAGCCTTAAGTATAAAGTATAAATTATTTACTACTTTTTACCTTATTATAAATAGAATAATAAAACGATTAAATCAAACGTTTAAGCAATATCTTAAAAGCTATAAAATTTATTAGTAGGATAATTAGCTTTTTAAATTGCTTTTAGTATAGTTAGCGTATAATACCTTTTATTTTAAGCCTATTAAAAATACTCCGGTATTCGCGAACTATAGCTTTATACTTAAAAGTCTATAAGTCTTTTTTACTTACAAAGTTATAGCTAAAAAAGCTATATTAAACTCCGAGCAGTTAATAAGCTTTAACGGATTTATAAAATGAAAATTAAAATATATTGCTAAGAAGATATTATATTATTATAATAAGAGATAGTTTTTAGAACCTTATTAATCTAAAGGCAATAAAGTATATCTTCTAACGAGGAATTTTAAAACTAATAAACTTAATAGCTCTTTAGATTATAAGAAGATAGGACTTTTTAAAGATATAAAGAAAATAAGAAAGGTTAATTATAAGTAAGAACTTTTAACTAGTTTACCTATATACCTTATTTTTTATATATCTTTCTTAAAACCGACTTTATAAGAAGCTAAAGTAGCTAAAAAGCTAGACTTAAAAAGAGTTAAAGAAAGCGAATATATAATAAAGACTATACTCGCTAAGAAGATAGAAAATTAAGAATACTTTTATTTAGTAAAGTAAAAGGACTATCTTAGTTTAGATAATACTTAAGAACCTATAAAGCACCTAAGAATGCTTTAAGAAAGGTTAAGGATTTTAATTAATTAAACCCTTAAGAGGAAGTATTAGCTTCTTTAAGCTAGGATTTCTTTACTATCTTAAATAATAAAAGTAAAAGGAAATCTAAATAAGAGGTTTCTTTAAAAAAGATCTATAAAGATAAAAGATTAGGATTTTCTTAAAACAATTCTTAAGGTTACTCTCTTTAAAGTAGGATTTCTATAAATATTTTAGTTAGTATCTTAAGGTTATAAGATAACCTATAAAAAGAGAACGTTTATCTTTTTAAGTTTAAAAAGACCTTAAAGAGAGGAATATATAACGGAGACCTTATTTCGTTAATAATCTTAAGTACTAAAAGTACTAATATTTAGTAAAGTATATACCGCTAAATATAAAGGAGTAACTAATAACGTAGATTCCTCTAGTTACGAGTTATAACTCTTAAAGTAGATACTAGTAGTTATAAGGAGAGATAATATAGCTTAATAGTTAAAGATAGCTAGTTTTAGCTATAAGCAGTATAAGTTAAATACGCTTATATTTAGCTTAAGCTAGTTTCGGCTTATAATTAGATTAATATTAAATAAATTAACTAATACTTTATATAATTAACTAATATCTTATATAGAGCTAAAGTAAGAGGCCTCCTTTTAAAAGAGAATAAAATCTCGTAAAAGGTTTTAAGATAAAGATATTTAGTCTTATAAGCTAGTTATAAGTAATAAAGCGTATATTACTTATAATTAATAATAAAGATAGTATAAGCTATTTTTATTAGCTTAAGAAGTAGTTTAGTAACTTTATAAGTTATATAAGGTATAAGTTATAGATTAGTATATAAAAGTATATAAAAGCATATAAAAGGAAAGCCTTTTATTAGCCTTAGAAAGGTATAAAAGGAGGTCCTTCCTCCTTTGCCCTTAACTTCTTTCCTTTCCTTCTTTTTTCTTTTTTAGCTAGTTTTAACCTAAGAAATCTGTATAATAAGATACTTTTACCTTATTTAGTTTAGTAATTAGCACTAAGTCTTCTTCTCCCTTTCTAGCTAGTAAATTAAAACTAGATAAATTAAGTAGACCTACTTATCGTACGAGAAACGATCAGGGTTCTATAATATAATACTAGTAGTAGTAAGAGCCTTTTTAAGGCTTCCTGTTATTTTAGCCTTTTTAAGGCTTCTTATGATTTTTTAGCTACGTATAAACTAAAGGCTATTTACTTTTTAATATATAGACTTTATTTAAACCTTTTATAGACTTTCCTTTTAATAAAGACTATTTATTATTTGTTTTTTTTTATAAAACATTTTTTTCTATTTCCTTACTTATTTTAAATTACTCTTTATTATATATAGACTCTTAAATAGCTACTTAAGTAATAAAATAAGAGTTTTACTACTTAAGCACTTATTCCTACTTTTTATTTATAAGCTGATTTTTTATATAAAATAAATCTCTACTAAATGCCTTAAATAAGCCTTTTTAACTTTTTAAAGTTATAACCCCGGATCTTATTTGCTTTATATAAGAGAAATTAGTTATTATATTATTTGTATTTTATTAAGCCCCTACCGGTTAATTATGCCCTTTAACAGTTAAATAAACGCTCCCCTTAAAGAATATTACTTATAAAAGCACTTATATTTACACAGCCTTATTTTTCCCTTTTTCCTTTTACTTTACTAAAATAATACAATTTCTAAGCTCTTCGAAAAGACTTATTTTTAATAGCCCTTTCAACTAAAAACATTGGAATTTAATAATATAAAAATACGCTATTTCCTTTAGAATTTAAGTTTTAATCGATCTTATAGTTTTCTTAAAAGACCTATTTTTACGGCTTTTTAAAGAACTCTTAGTTTTATAAGTAAAGTTTTAAGTAAAGGAAATTAATGATTTTTTAATTATAATTTAAAAACCTATAAGTTTCTTTACTTAAAGTATTAAACTAAATTATAAAGGTATAAAAACTAGTGAAAGGCCTTTTTAACATTTTAATAATATATTAAAAAAAACATTGAAAATTACTATTCTATAATAGTAAATATTTATAACGTTCTTCTTAACATTCTCTTACTATAAAGATAAATATAGCCCTCTTCGTAAATTAAGGGAAAAAAAGTCCTTATAAAGTTTTAAAAGCTTTTATTTTTACTAGAAAAAACTAACTTAGCAACTTAGATTATAAACTAGAAAAAGGGCTTTATAGATATAAAGAAATGCAGCATTTAGATATATAAGGCCTATCCTTTATATAAAGCTTTTTAAAGGCTATTTTAAGCTTTAATAGCTTTTTTACTTATTACTAAATTAAGTCGATAAACGATAAAGCGAAATAAAATAAAAACAGGGAGTAAAAGACCTTTTTAAATAGCATTAAAAATTTAAAGATTTTCGAAAGGCAATAAGCTATAAAATCTTTAAAGAAATCGAAATCTATCCTTTTTATTACTTTTTAAAGCTAGTTTTCTTCTCTTTTTTTATCTTTTTCTTTACTTTTTTACCTTTTTTTAAGAAAGGCATTATTATATAAACTACTTTTATTTTAATAAAAAAAGATTACTAAACAGCTAAAAACTAAATAAGGAAATCTAAAAATCTATTAATAAATATCTTACTATTTTTTATAATAAAGCCTTAGTGAAAAGCGCTTTATATAAAGCTAAGAAATTTAAATTAGTAGATCTTTAATCGGATTTTAAATCCTTAAAAACCCCGAATTTTATAAAAGTATTAGTATAAGCTATAGTCGCAGCGGAAACGGCCCTTTTTACTATAATATAAGTACCTTTATAAACATACCTACTAAAAAACATATTTATTCTTTATTACGGATTAAATAAGTATATTTATAACGCTTAAGACCGCTTCTTAAATTATATACTTACGTAAGCCTTAGCTTTAACGGACCTTAGAGACTATTAAATTCTTAAGTATAGCACCGTCTTTATATAAATTTCAACCGGATTATTTTAGTTAAATAACGTTGTTTTTATTTTAACCTTTTATATAAGTATTACTTTCTTTCTAAAAAATATAATAAGTAAAAATCTACGAAAGTCCTTATACTTTACATCTTAATTTTACTATTACTAAGGAAGTTTTTAAAACGCAGCTTTTATATAATTAATACGTTATTAAATATAACGAAATTAAAGTAACTTATATATTTACTTAAATATTTTAAATCTAAACGGCCACGTTTAAACTCCTTGCTTTACCCTTAAGGAGCCTTATAAAACCCTATAACGGGAACGCTTAAAGCACGTACTATAAATACTCGCTTAAAAAGATACGACGAACATTACTAGTTAGACCCCGCTAAGGTTTCCGAGATATAACTATAAAGGCTTAAGAACCTATCTAACTATAGTTTATAACGTTTTTAACTATAGAAAATACTATAGAAACTACTAAGCGGATTCCGCCGGTATCTTTAAGGGATATTTAGGGATTTCCGCGAGATATCTTAACTATAGTTTAACTTATTTTTAACTATAAAAGCACCTTAAAAGATATAGAATAGACTTTACCGCGATTTTTAAGGGATATCTAAGGATATTTAAAGGATTTCCTTAACTATAGTTTATAGTATTTTTAACCGGGCTTATATTTAGTTTATTTAGTACTTTTATAAGAATATTTATATTTTCTCTATATACTAACGATAAATAAAAGAATCGTATATTTAAAGATCTTAAAAATTAGCTTTAAGAACTAAGTAATAAGTAGCTAGTTATGCTTTAAAGAAAAGATAAGCTTTTTACTATTTTTAAACCCTTATATACGTTTATATACGGTAATTAGTTTATTATACTAGCTTAACTAGCGGTAATTAGTTTATAGTACCGGCCCTAACTAGTGATAATTAGTCCGCGCCTTATCTTTTTATCCTTATACTATAAAGCGTAGTATTAAATTTCTTTTTCGTTTTTAGCTTTTATTATAAAAAAAGAAAAAAGAACTTAAAAATACTACCTTCTTTTTCTCCTTTTATTTAGCTTTAGTATAAGAAACTAAAGTATATTAATAAGTAAGCAATGTAAAAAACCCGTTTTAAATAAGGGTATAGCTATCTTTATATTTTTTACTATCCTTAACTATAAGCCTTATAAGCTTAGAAAAGTAAAGAGAATTATAGTTTAAATATAACTAGCTATTTAAGCTATAAGGCCTCTTTATTAGATTTTTACGACCTCTTTCTTTACTAAAAACCTATAAAGAAAAGAAGTTTACTTTCTTTATTAAAGACAATTTTACTAATTTAATTTTCTTTTATGCCTTTTTAAATTTAATATTTTCAGAGGTTTTCGACTCCTTAACTAGCTTTTCAAGCTTTATACCAAGGCAATTTAACCTTAGTATTTTTAAAACTTATAATAATAATAATAAAGCTTTATAAAAAGAATACTAAAATTTTAATTTGTAATAAAAGATTATTAATAAACTTTTAGCCTTATAAATACTAGCTTAAAATAACCTTTTAGAACTTGCTAAGGGGGTAATCTCCTTTAAGGCTTATATAATGCAAATTTCCTTAAATTAACTTATTACTTTTTAGCTAAAAATATAAAAAAACAGCTACCTCGATTTAAAATAAGACCTTTAAAAGGTCTTTTAAAAGACCTTAGACTTTATTTATCGGAAAACTATAAACTTAGCTTACTTAAAATAGTAAGAGAACTTTTTATCTTTCTTTTAAATTTTCTACTATTTTTATTTTTAGCTATAAAGCTTATCTTTTAATAATAAAAGCTCTTAAGAATATTGTTAAAAGTAACATTAAGCTTAAAAAATATATAAAAGTCAGTAACTTAGTTAGTTATAATTTTATTAATATTTATTTTATTTTTATTCCTTTTTAATAAAAGGTTTATAAAATATAAGATATTACTTTTTAAGTAGTTTTTCTTTAAAGAGATAGTTCTTATATAAAACCTTATAGTAAGTAAGATATACTTTTTTTTAACTATATATTATAAGTTATCATAATGCTATATACAACGATTTTTAAAGTATTAATATTTAAATATAAAACATAAAAAAAAACAATAATGTTAAATTCTCTTATTAATATAGAGTTTTTAATCTTAAGTTCCTCGTTAAAACCTACTATAATATTATCATTATTCTTAAGTTAATACTGAAATTTGTATTTAAGTATTTAAAAATTTAACGTTTTATTTTAAATAAAAAGGAAAGACTAAAGCGCTTAAAGTAAAACCTCCCCTTATTTACGTTTAGTCTGCCTTATATAAGGTCTTATAACTTTATATAAAGAAAAAGGTATGCTTTCCGCTATAATTATATCCCCCTCGCTAAGTAGTTACTACGCCTTATAGCGTAAAGATAAGGGGATAAGGCGCGGACGAATTATTACTCGTTAAAGCTAGTACTATAAACTAATTCTTATTAATTAAGGCCGGTACTACGGACTAATTACTACTAGTAAAGCTAGTATTAAAAGCAAATTACTATATATAAATATATATAAGGGTTTAAAAATAGTAAAAAGCTTATCTTTTCTTTAAAGTATAGCTAGCTACTTTATACTTAGTTCTTAAAGCTAATTTAAAGGATTTTTAATTATACTATCTTACTATTTATCGTTAGTATATAGATTAACTATAAATATCCTTATAAAATTACTAAATAAACTAAGTATAAGCCCGGTTAAAAATACTATAAACTATAGTTAGGAAAATCCTTTAAATATCCTTAGATATCTTTTAAAAATTGCGGTAAAGTTTATCTTATATCTTTTTAGGTGCTTTTATAGTAAAAAACGGGCCGAACTATAATTAAAATATTATGCGGAAATCCTTAAATATCCCTTAAAGATATTAACGGAATCTACTTTATAGTTTTTATAGTATTGTTTATAGTTAAAAACATTATAAACTATAGTTAAATAGGCTTTTCAGCCTTTATAGTTATATCTTAAAAACCTTAACTAGGTTAAATTAGTAATATTTACTATATCTCTTTAAGCGAGCCTTTATAATATATGCTTTAAGCGTTCTTATTATAAGGTTCTATAAAGCTTCTTAAAAGTAAAGTAAGGAGTCTAAGCATATCTATTTAATTTTTATAATAACTCTTTTAAGTAAAAAAGAAAAGCTAACGTTCTTTTTTATTAAAAGTAAAAATAAAGTAAAGGGGGCGTTAAGTAATAGCTTTATAGTAGCGTTTTTATACTATATTAATAATATACTATCCTTATTATTTTAATAGTTTTCTTTAGCCTATTTAGCTAATAGTAGCTAAGTAGCTTAAGATAATAAGTAAGTTGCTTTATTATAAATCCCCGCTACTTATTTAATTATACGTTTTTATTTTATTAAAGCGATTAGTATATTTAGCTAAACTAGTAATAAGGTTTTTAACTCTCTTTTAAGTATACGTTTAAGCAGTTATAAGGTAATAAGGAGTTTCTATGCTAAGGAATATTCGTTTTTTATAGTAAGATATATTATAAAAAACTAGCTTTATTTAAGCCTTATTTTATATTATTATCTTACTTACTTTTTACGCTATTTTTAATCCTTTACTAAGTTTCTTATACTACTTACTAGCTTTATAAGCCGCTTATAAGTAAGATATTATATTTTATATATTACCGCTATTATAGCTATCCCCTAAGTCTTATCGCTAGGCTTTCGAACTTATTATCTTTTTTATATAGTGCTACTACTTATACCTTTTTATTAACCGATATATATTTAGCTACTAAGAAAGTATTAAAGTAAGGATAAGCTATCCTGCTAATATTAATAAGTATAGTTAGTATTAAGGTATTAAACGTTTATATTCTTACTTAAAAGTAAATAATAAAGTCCTTCATAGCTTTAATACTTAACCCCTTACTTTTAAGGTTTAAAGTAAATTTTAAAATCCTAAAAAACATCTTTAAAATAAAGGCCTTAAGGGTAAGAATATAAAGCGCGTAGTTAATATAACTAATAAAGCAAATATTAAAGCTTAAGAAATTTATTACTTAAATTAAAGTTAAGTCGCGTTTAGACTTTTTATAAGCTTATAAGGAAAACTTAATATAGTTTATAGCTAGGCGGAAAGTCTTAATTATTATATTCTTATTACTAGAATATAAGCTTATAAAGCTAAGCTTATTAAAGATCGTATTATTTCCTGTTAGTAGCTTTTATAAGATTAAGCAGCAAAATATATTACGAAGCTAGTTATCGCTATCTCTTTTAGTTAAAGAGAGACGGCGGATAGACTATAATAAAGCGCTTATATACCTTTATATAGCTAAGCTAACTATAGTAATAAAGGGAAAGAGCGTTTACTAAGCGGGACTAAATAGGTCCTTAAAGCTTATAGCGGCTAAAAGCTAAAAGAAGGATTTTATAGCGCGGGCTAAACCGCGTATAAAGTAAGATAAGGTTTAAGCTATAATAGCTTAAGACGCCGCGATAAACCTAGCTATAAACTAATTAAGCTAGGCCTTAAATATATAGTTAAAGATAGCGTAGATATCGTTTTAGTTATTTAATTAAAGCGGGTTCCCGCTTGCTATAACCGCTATTATAGATCTTAGAACTATAATAAGGTTAGTTAACTTAAAAGCATTTAGTATTAGCTAGTTATTTTATAAATAAAGATTTTTAGCTACGTCTAAAAAAATATATAGGTACCGAGGGCTTTTAAATAATAAGAGCTAAGTAAGAAGTATAGCTAAAATACTATAAAACCGGCTATTTAAACTACGCTATAGTATAAAGCTAAGGGGTAAGTTATTTAAGTTAAGTATTTAAAGAAGGTAATATAGGCCGGCCTTTATAGTACTATAATTTAAGTCGAATTTATTAGCTTTAGCGCGGGTATAAAAAGCAGTATAGGTTTATATAAAAGCTTAAACTTAAAGGTTTTAACTCTTATTAAGGGACTTAAAGCTATAAAGAATAGCCGCCCCGTTTTTATAAAGCTTAAGCGCCCGCTTATATCCTTAATATTTAAAGTATAAAAGCTTATAAGAAAGTTAGCTATAAAAGTAGTTATAAAATAGCTAGTCTTAGCTATAAGAGACGTTAAATAATAAAAAGACTTAAAATAAAAGTATAAAGATTATAAGCTTAAAGTAAAGAAGGTTATATATATAAAGGTAAGTAAGGTATAGTAAGCTAAAGCTAGTAGTATAAGGAAATATAATTATAAAAAAAAAAGAATAAAAGGAAGGGTAAGTAGTAAAAAGAATTTAAATAAGTATATAATAAGGTTAAAAAAGCCTTATTACTTAAAGTAAACGGCGGTATATTATTATAAAAATAATTAATTACCTTAAGTATAGTAAGTTATCGTTTTTTATAACTTTTAATAGCCTTTAAGTTTTATACTTTAGTTTTACCGCTTTATTCTCTTAGTTAAAGACTTCTTTATTAAGTTATAAAGGCCGCGTATTATACTTTTATCTAAACTATTTAAGTAATTAACTCCTTTTATACTTTCTTAAAAGCTTTTATAATTTTTAGTAAAAAGACCGCTTTTTCGTTTACTTATAAGTTATAGCTACTTAGCTAGCCTTTTTAAGCTATAAGAAACTCTTTTCTTAGTTTTCCGCTGCCTTTTTTTATTTTATAGCTTTATAAGATTTATTTTACTTCTTACTTATTTAAGTAAGGTATTACTTTATCCTAAACTAAGCTTAATCGTATAGCTAGCTTATTTACTAAGTATAGTTATATTATTAAAATATTGTAATAAATATTAAAGAACCTTTTTATATTTAATTAATATATAAGTTATCTTACTTTAATAGTAACTTTTAACGGCTTAGTACGTTTTTCTTAAAGTTTTACTCGTTTACTATTTGCAATATAGTTACCTTTACTAAGCTTTAGTTAAACTTAATTGCTTAGCTTAAATTTTTATAAGCGGTATTTCTTATTATATCTATCTTTTATATCGGCTTAAGTATAAGCGATAACTAACTTAAAGATATAAGTAGTCCTTAAAGAACTAAAAGCTATTATTTATTCTTATCTTTATAATAAGCTTATTAAAAGCTATATAAATTATTAATAAAAAAGAATTATTAAGGCTAAACTAAAAAGCAATTAGTATATTAGTTTAGTATAAGTCTAGAAAATTAGCGGTAAAGAATTATAGCGTGATTTTTATAGTTTAGTTTTACCTTTTTAATATACTGTTAGTTTAAAGGTACTAAGCGGTAAATCTAAGAAGCTTCGATCTTAAAGCTTACTTTAAAGTCCGCTAAAAGACTAAAGTAAACTTTATATCTTAATTAAAGATTATCCTTTTTAGAATGCCTTAGTTAGCGTAAAGTAGCTTAGTATATAACGCTTATACTATATTTTCCGCTATAAACTAATTATTACTTAAGATAAGGAGATATATTTTTAAAAATTTATTAATTATAGTTAGTAAGGTATTAACGAAGTTCTTTATATAATGTTTTTATAAGGATTATTTAGCTTAAACTACTAAAAGCTTAATAATAAAGTTTATCGCTATTATATAGTATATAACCGGCGGATTTTAAATTAAAATAAGCTACTTTAACGTCTTACCTTAATTAGTTTAGTTTTAGTAATAAGCGTTATAGCTATTTATAACCTTACTTATTTATTTACTAAGGTATTAAATTAAGAAGCTCTTATATAAATCTTACTAAATATAAGTATAGCCGGTGTAAAGTTATTTAGCGTAGGCGTTTTAAACGATCTTCTTAGTATAGGTCTTAAGAACATATAGGTTTTAGCGTTTATCGTTTTTTATAAAGTATAATAATTCTTATAATTAAAGGAATAAGAGTTTAAGGATACTATCCTTATTACTAAGCTATATAATAATCTTAACTTACTATATATCCTTTATATATCTATAGATTATTTTTTAGCAAAGCGGTAATTCGATTAATACTTCCGTATAAAGGAATATATAGTTTATTGTCTTATTTTCTTAAATACGATTTAATTCCCCTTTTTAGTTAAAGGATACTAGTTTATTATCTTAGTATAATAAACGTAAAATAGCGTTTAGTATAACGTTTTTAACGCTTAGAATATAGTATACCTTAAGCGGGAATTAGCTTAAGTATTAAGAAATAAAAACTAGCTTATTATTAATTTTTATTTAATAAAGAATAGGGATTTTTATATACGATTTTATAAGTGCTTATATAGTTAATAAAGCTAACTACTTATAGCGTTCTTACGGATAGTATTATAGTATATAACTTATAGACTGCTTATATTAAACTAGCTACTTTAAGCTTTATAAGCTAGTATTAAGGTTCTCTGCTTTAAAGGGCGCGGCTTAAGTAAATAATAAGCTAGACTTTAGTTTAAGCTAGTAGCGTTTTTTATCCTATTCCATACCTTCCTTTAAGTAAAAAGCTATAACTACTACTTTATATTCTTAAGACGTATTAATTTAAATAAATAGTTATTAAGCGGGGTTAAAATAGTAAATCGTTTAAAGCTTAATAAGGTTTTTAGTTAAATTCGTAAAGGCCTCTTTCTTTTCCGGAGTAAGCTAAAAAGCAGCTTTTATAGTATATTAAGCTTATCCTTAGCCCCTTAAAAAGACTCTTTCTTCTTATCTTACTTAAAGTAGCTCCGTCTTTTATCTTTATAAGATATCGACTTTCTTAGCGAAATATAAGACTATATAGTATACCTACTTAGTAAGGCTAATTTATTTCTTAAGCTATTAAAGGTTTTTTAAGAACGCGATATCTTTTACGGCTTATATACGTTTATTTATATTTATTAAGCTAATAGCGTTTACCTTAAATCCGAGGAGCTCTATAGATAAGTATACTAAGAAGGACTTTAATCCGGATAAGGTAATATTATATTTATAAGAAGCGCGGAATACTACCTTTAGGTATTAAAGGTGTTTCTTTTAGCTATATTAAAGTAAATAAAAATATCGTTAATATAGGCCGTCGCGTATTTTTAGTATCTATAAAAGACGTTATAAATAAACCTTTAAATTCATACTAAGGGGTTTTTAAAGCCTATAAGTACTATTAATATTCTTTTTAGCCTACGATAGCTTAAACCTTTCTTAGTAGTTTTAGTAGATTAAAAACTAGTAAAAAAACGATTATACGTTTACTATATTAATAAACTTTTTTCCTTAAAGGCGTTTAATTATATTGCTTTAAAGCGGGATTAAGTAAGGGTTTAAAGTAATAATAGCGTTAATCCCCTATAAGTTTATAACTACTTATCCTTTTTCCTTTTAATTTACTATATTTTATACTATAAATACTAGTGCTATAAATAAAGTTAGCCTATAAACTTATTTTAATTATCTTGTTTTAGTTAGCTAGCTAAATATTATATATCCTACCTTTTTATCCGTATCGCTTAATAAATATAATCTTAATATAACTTATTAGTATTACTATCTTTTTATTAAGGGAATATATATATATTTAGATTTATTTATATATATTACTCCTTTATCCTTTAAAAAGCAAGGAAACGATTAAAGGATATCTTAAACTTTTTATACGTATTTTAAGTCCTTCGCGTAAATCCGGATACTCTTATTAATAGTAAGTTTAAGTAAGTCCTTAGTTTAACTAATTCGAGCTTATAGTTAGCTATAAGATCTTTTTATAAGAAGTCCTTAACAAGGTTTATTCTATCTAGGTTTTTTATAAAGACTTTTATTAAGGGAGTAGTAATATTAACTTTCTTATATAGCTAAAACTGCTTATTAAAGTCTATAATTATCCTTACCTTTTAGCTTAAGCGGAGTACTAAAAGTTCCTTAAAATAGTTTATTGCTATAAAGCTCTTATAATCCTATATTACTATTTAAGCAAGCTTAAAGTTATTAAAAAAGAATATTATATTACGCCTTAATAGCAGCGCTTAGATTTACATAAGTTAAGTATAGCTAAAACTAGCTAAATTTATTATAATAAATAAGTAAATTACTTATTTAGATATTACTAATCTTAGCTAAACTATCTTAACTTTAGCTTTAATCCCTTTATAAGCTTATATTTATACGACTAATATAAAGGCAATAAAGTTCTTTTAAAAAGAAATTAGAAAATCTTAGCTAAGTAATATATTAGCCGCTAAGCGTTTTACTATTTAAGCGCTAATCCTTACTCTTATAATTATAAGGCTACTATTTAGTCTTCTTAGTATATATAAAGTAAATTTTACTTATTTAATAGTAGCCGTTTTATTTACTTCTTTAATAAGGATTTATTAAGAGGAGTTTTTAAGTATATCTTAAAAGGTCTTTACTAAGTTAGCTTAAATAAGGCTTCGGTTTACCTTAGTATCTATATAGGCTTAAATACCTATCTTAAGCCTTTCTTTCTTATAAACTAATAAGTATATATAAGTAAATTATAATAGCTTATCGGGGCTTAATAGTTAATCGTAAAGAGAAGCCTTAACTATTTAAACGCTTTATAGCTTTAAAATAACTACTTACTATACTAAGCTATGTCTTTATATAGCGACGTCTTAACTAAGGTTAAGGGGGTATTTATCTTTAATATACTAGTAAAGCTTATTTTTTAAAAGGAATGCTTTACTATAATTTCCGTATACTTTATTAGCCTTTTAAACTAGGTTTACTATAATATATATTGCGGTTTACTTAAAGCTTTTATTAGTATTTATTTAAGCCTTTTTTATATTATACTCTTTATCCCTTAAATAGGTATTAGTCTTTATTATAGTTCTTTTTTTATTTATTATTAAGTATACTTACTTTACCTTTAGTATTAATAAGTATATAGTCCTAAAAGTTCTTTTTCTCTTAAGCTAAAAGACCTTCGCTTATACTTTTAGCTATTTAAATAAGTTTCCCTTTTAACTTAGTAAGAGTTATAAAGCTTATAATATATCCGCCTTTATTAAGCGGTTGAAAAATATAACTTATAGTCTTAATAAGCCCTTAATAAATAGTTAGGGCGTTTTAAACTATTCTTTAAGTATATATAAGTTATAGCTAGTTAGTCTCTGTCTTTTTATAAGTTAAACCTATTTCTTTCGCGCTAATAAGTTCTTTTAAAATCCTTAAGTATATTGAACTTATAGCTAAAAAAGAATTTCCTTATATTTATTAATCTATTTATTAATATTTCTATCTCTTACTAAATATTATAAGAATTTTTATAAATAGATGTCCAGCTTTTAATAAATTATTAAAGTTAAGTAGTTTAGCTAATAAAGCGCGGCCTTAGCTTTATATTATAAGCGCGATATCGAAGACTTAAAGTTAGACCTTATTATTATGTCTTTAATAGTAAAGTGCTTTTTATTAAGTGCTTATATCGCTATATTTAAGCGGATTTTAAACCGTTTTTATAAAGCGGAGATCTATTAGCTTAATTTAATACTAAGCTTACTAAGCTCTTTTTATTATAGTTTTAAGAGGTCTTAAAAATACTATTTTGCCGCATATTTTTAAAAAAAGGAGCGTAATTAAATAGCTAAATTATTTAAATAAGCCTTACCTTTATTAGCGTTTCGGTGGATAAGGTTAATAAAACAGCCTACTTTTTAGAATATATTAGCTTTATCGTCTTCTTAAACTTTATTAAAGGATACTTTTAGCAGTCTTAATAGGTTAAATCTTCTTATACCTTTAGCTTATAGTTAAGGTTTTTCTTAAAGCTTAATAAGCGCGTTTTCCTTTTTTAATACTTAGAAGAGATTAAAAAATTATTTATTTACTATTACTACTATTTTTATTAAAAGGCTTAAAGCTATACTTAATCTTAATCTTTACGTGCTAAGTATAAAGAGGTTTAGCCTATTAAAAGTATTGCTTACTATATTTCTATCGCTTATTATTAAGGTCTTAGTCTTAATGCTTTTACTAAGCGCTTAACTTTCTATTTCGTATATATCTTAGAATTTAATACGCCGCGGGGCCTTAAGTATAAAAGACTTATTTTTATAAATTAAAGAGTCCCGAAAATGCTTTAATTAGCGCGGCTATAGCAAATAAGGCTAAAAATTAATACTAAACTAAGAAACTACTAAGTATTCTTTAAGGTAGAATTTCTCTAAAGGCGTATAAACTAAACTCTATTAGTAATATATAGTAAAAGTATCCGCTAAGCTTATCGTTTTAAGGAAAGAGTAGTTTTATTATAAGCTTAATTTAAAGGGTATTTAGCTAGTAAGAAGCTTAAAGCTTTTAAAGTCGGCGTATTCCTTTTTATTTTATTTAAAGAATATTTGATTTATTTAAGTAGTATTAAATTTTATTTACTTAATTATATAGGTTTTATTGTTCTATAGTCCATTTTTTCTTAGTATTAAAAAGGAAATTGCTTTTTAAAAGGTAGTAGTCTTAGCTTAGCTAAGCGGGACTTATTTTATGTCTTATTTAGCTTTATAGGCTATCGTAGTATAATACCTTAAAAAAGGGTAAAAGAGATTATAAAACTAGTTGTGGAAAAGGGAGCTCTAAAAGATAATAATAGTATCTAGCTAGCTAGGAAGGAATATATATACGAAGGGGTGCCCTTATATATATATAGCTAACTCCTATAAATAAGGACTAGGGCTACGCTTAAAGCTCTCGCAGTAAAATAGGTATAAGGCCTTAGCGTTTACACTCCTCTTGTTTGCAATACCTCCCCTTAGCTATATATAAGGCGCACATATATATAAAGCCTTACGATATAGCCTCTCCCTTATATATTATACTTACTTTAGTGTTTTTTAATCCTAACTAATTATAACTAAATATTCCGCCTATATAACGCCCCGTCTATATATAAAGCCTTTTAAAGCTTTATTTAGCCGCCTTTCTTATTCTTAGTTACCGGACGAATTAGTCGTGTTTTTCTCTTAAGAGGCCCTTTATAAGGCTATCGGCGATTATCTTATTAGTCCGTACCTATACTAGTCGAAAGAAGCCCTCGTTAGTGCGGTAGATAATCTATTTATAACGGATATCGATATGCTTAGTCCTAGCCGGGTTATTCCTATTTAGCACTATAAGCCTCGCGTTCTAGCTATCCGTAAAAATCACGGATAGACTTAGCTATAGCTAGCCTAGCTCTATTAATAGCTAATATTGCTATATCGCCGCTATGCTTACGGGCGTAAGGTTTATAAACTCCGCCTTTATTAACGAGGTCGCTATAATCGTTTACCTCTTACTCTTCTAAAAGATAGGCCCGTCGCTAAGAAATATAACGTAGCTAGCTATAAAGCAATAAGTGCTTTAGTCGTTAGTAAAAGAGGTATCCGTATATACTTAAAGCTTAAGGTCCTCGATTAAGTATTTCCCCCTTATTACGACCTTAAAGTTTAAGGTGCTATTAATATAGCGCTATAGCGTCTTTATAATCGCTATGTAGTTATATATTAGGTTGCTACTAGCCTTAAAGAGCTTATTCGCTATATACGTAATATCCGGCTAAGTGCTTATTAATAGGTAATTAAGGCTGCCGGTCCGGCGAAGCTACTCTATAGTGTTTATTATAGGTTCCTAACTTTTTTAGTTATAAAGAACCTTAAGTCTCGCTAGCTACGGCGCCCTTATAGCTCCGGTGACCTCTTAACCGAATTTCTTAAGGATCTTCTTAGTAAACCTCGTTTAGTATATAAAAATCGTTTTTATCGCCCTATCCCTTTTAAATTAAATACCTAGGAATTCCTAAGGCTCGCCGAGCTACTTAGTCTTATATAGCCTAGTTAGAACATTAGCCGCGGCCTTAATAGCTTCCTTTATTAGTGCCGCTATAATAAAATTATCTATATAAACGATTGTAAGTATGTCGCCTACCTTATAGCGGAGGATGCACCTATCCGTCTTAAGGCGCTCGAAGCTATATTCTCTTAAGTCTACGCTTACTTAGTTATACTACTACTTAAGCAAGCTTCTATAACTATATAAGGCTTTATTAAGCCTATAGACCCGGCCCGTGCTATCCTTAAGCCTATAAGGTTACGTAATAAAAGCCTCCTTTTATACTTTTATATATATATAGGCGTAAATAACGTTAAATTATTCCTACTTTAGGTCCTTAACTATAACGATCGTTACGAATAGCTTTAACGAGGCTTAGTACGCTACTACTATATAGAGCTCCTTCGTAGGCCTATCTTTTAAGTCTTAGTCTCTTTAAACGACCTAACAGGCCTTTATAAAAGGTTCTTTGCCTTAAACTAGCTTCTTAAAATAGACTTATTTCCCGTTAAAGACTTAGGCTCTTAGTAGTCTATATATAAGGCTTTAAGTATCTTTTTGCTTTAATTTATTAATTTCCCGCCTTATCGCGGGTAGCTAGCGGGTCGTATAGTTATCCCGCTTAAGGGCTTGTTTTAAGGTTATTAGCGAACCCTCCGTAGCGGCGATAATCGCACTAAATGCAGAGAGGACTAGCTAGTTACCTAGGTTATTAAATTAGTCCTTCTCTCGGTAGATTACTTTTAAGGCTATTAATACGCCCGGCCCGAATAAGTCTTAGCGTTAGTCTATAATAGTAAGCTCCGTCGTTAGAGCCCTTAATATAGTCCTTTAAGGACCTCCCTTAACCGCTACTATATAACTAGTCTATTAGCGAGTTAGCCGATTATTAAGTCGGCATATTTTATTAGCCCGTGGTGCCTTAAGCGGGGAATCCGTAGGTCTCTTACTACCGGGATTTAGCGTATAAGGAATTACGCGTGGTTTTAGTTATAGGGTCTCTAGAAAAGTCCTTAAGTAACCCGCACTTATAAGGGCCGTCCTTAAGCTACTTTAGACCCTTATAGTCTCTTTTAAGTATACCTCTAGTCCTTAGACTAAGGTATTTAGTATTAAGATATTTATATTATTATCGCCTAGCTTTATTATTATTATAGGCGGGGAAGGGGTATAATAAGGGGTTAGTAGTAACGGCTATAAAGCCTATTGCTACTTAAGGGGCAGCAGCTTCGGAGCCTACTGCTGCCTTAGCTCGTTACCTTTATCTTAAGGGCTGCCCGGCCTACCCCCCTTAGATTTATCGTTCTCGTTACGGTTAGGATTATCTTAACGGTTAAGAGTTTTATAATAGCTTAAGCGATGCGGCATTATATCTCTTATAAGGTTGGCGTTATCTTTATTCTTATTAAAGACCGTAATATTATAGTCTTCTTCCTTAAGGGGTAAAGTCTTTTTAATTGCCTTATAAAAGCGCACGTCCTTAGCAATTATAATTTTCTTTTAGTTAAGGAGCAACACCTTATAAATATAACTATAAAGCCCCTTAAGACTTACTAATCTTCCTTTTTACGCCTTAAGGTCTATTTTAGCCGTCTTAGCTAATGTCTTTTATAGCTTAGTTATATATATAATATAACCTTAAGTCCGGATATATTTAATAAAGTATATATAAGGAACCTTAATCTCCTTAAGCAAGGCTTTTCACGGCGCCTCCTTTAAAGCTATACCTTATATAGGCAGGAGGTTCGCTATATACATAGCTATTTCTACGTACTAAGGCTAAAGAAATTCCGGTAGCCCTTTCTTAATATATATTACCCTTACGGACTTTATAAGCGTGCGGCTAGCTCTCTTTACCTTACCGTTTTACTAAGATATATAGGGTGCGCTATAGCGTAGCATAAAGTAGTCCTCCCTTAACTAGGCCTTTATCTTCTTAACGTGGAATTCCGTTATATTATCGAAGGCCAGCACCTAAATAAGGGCGCTAGTAGCGCTATTCTTAACTTATAACTTCTAGGCCTTTATTATATCGAAGGCCTAATCCCTTATAAGCGAAAATAGTGCTTAGTAGAATCCGGTAAAGACGTTAATACTATAAAGGCAATTGTTAATGCCCTTATAGCCTATAGGCTTATATTAAAGGAAGTCTTAATATATATACGCAAAGAACGCTTAGGCTACTACGCTTAAGTTACGATTAATTATCGCGTCCGCTTTCCTTAAGTAGTAAGCCTTATAATAAAATCTCTTAGCCTCTTCTTTATTAATCTTAAGGCTAGCCTTATTATATGCTTTAAAGACCCTTTTTAGGCTAGCGTAGCTAAGGCGGCGGTATATCGTCTTATAATCTATATATCGCTAAGTATGCGGTAGGGCTATAAGGCTTAAGGTCGTATATATACCCCTTAGTCTTACTTCTAAGATCGTTATAATACGTATCTTCTATTTAATATTATAGACCCTAGTCTTAATATGTATATAAAATAGGCGTTCCTTAATATCGTTTAGCTTAATGCCTTTTTCTTTAAGGCACTAGTTGTTAATAAGGTTAGCCGGCAATATTAGCGCGTAATTAACGTTTAATAGCTTTAATATAACGCTACTAATAATAACTTTAACGGTGCTTATAGCTTTTACCTATAACGGGCTGCTATTCGATAATATTATCGAAAAGGGGTTAATACCTTTTATATCGGTAAACTATTTAAGGTCGTTAAAGCAGTAAGTCGCGTATTTAAAGTCTACGACGGCTTTATCTTAAACGGGCTTATATTTATCTATAACCGCGCTACTTAAGAGGTAGCTATTAAATTCGCTACTAGCCGTTATAATAGCCGCGTTGCCGGCCTTATTCCCTTTATTGCTAGTCGCGGCCTTAGCGGATTTAAGTGCCTTTTAAAACTTAAGGGCCTTATTAAGGTACTTAGTTTAGTAGTTTAGTTCTTTATATATAACTTTCCTTAGCTTAATGCGGTAGCCGCACTTTAAAATAACGGTCTTTTTAAAGGTATTATATTTCTTACTTAGTTTACCGGAGCTAGTGTTCTTATTAAAGTCTTCCTTAAAGCCTTTAATGCCGCTTCCGCTATTATTACCGGGGCCCTTATTCTTACTAAAGGCGGCGTTAGTAAGAGTCTTTAACTTTTCGGCTCTCGCTACTCCCGCAAGCTATTTATATATCTTATCCTTTAAGACGTAATTCCCGCGTTATTAATTATATGCTTAATTGCTAAACTAGTTAGGGCGATACTTCCGAATGCCCTTAAGGACTATAATTATAAAGAGCTATTCCGGAAGACCCTTCTCTACCGCGATAAGTTAATCCTAGTATTAATATAGCTTCTTTACGAACTCCTTTATACTAGTAAATTTCTTTTTATCCGTAGTAATAAATTCTACGAAGGTAGCGTGGAATATAACCTTAAGGACCTCTATAGAGAACTCCTTAATTAAGTCTATAGTCTTTTTAGCGGTTATATAGGCTTTTTACCCGTTTTCTATAAGAAGATCCCTTATCTTAAGCGTAATGCTTATAATAATACTATGCTTCGCCGCTTTATTATTCTTCTTTTATATGCTAAACTTAAGTATGCCCGCTAAAAGCATTACCTCTGTACTATTAAGGAAGCCCTTAAGGTCTTTTATACTAAGGGCAACTATAAGCTCTATTATCTATAAGTTATAATTTTCTTAGCTTTAAAGCTTATCAATACTAGCCTTACGCCCTTATCTCGGAGCCGTTAATATTATTATATGTTTAAGGTTAAAAGAGGTTATAAATTTACTAGCGGCGACTATCTTACTATACCGAGCCGCCGGTAATAGCAGCGACTATCTTAGGTAATATAGCTATAAAGTAAGCTATATAGCTGCAGAGTCGTATATAGCCTAAGCGTGTGCGTTATGCAGGGCATACCCTTAAGGCTTTTAATTTATATTATTATATAGGTAGCGATAGCCTTAATGTCTTAGGCTGCCGCGCCTCTGCCTTAGTTTTTAAGGGCCTACGGGTTAAAAGAGGGGTTTAAATATAATTAAGATAATTAAGATAATTAGGGTAATTAAGGTAAAGAGATTAAGGTAGTAATTTCGCAGCGCGCGAGGGCTATAACCTATAGAAAAGGGAGCTTTAGAAGATAATAATAGTGTCTAGCTAGCTAGGAAGGAATGTGTGTATAAAGGGGTGCCCTTATATATATATAGCTAACCCCTATAAATAAGGGCTAAGGCTACGCTTAAGGCTCTCGCAGTAAAATAGGTATAGGGCCCTAGCGTTTACACTCCTTTTGTTTGCAATACTAGTATACTTAATAAGCCGCGGCATTTTCCGCTTTTATAGCCTACGTATCTTAAAGTTCGGTTATAAGCGCGTTAAAAAAAAGGTACTTATTATTAAGGTTAAACTAAAAAGCTAATAAAAGCTTCTTATTAAAGAAGATATTGTTTAGTATTTAACTTCTTATAAAATAAGTACTTAATCGTATAATATAGTCACTTTTAGCTTATTAGATATTTAAAGGATTTTTATTTAAAGAACTAAGTATTACTACTATTTACTATCTTTTATAGTATAAAAATAAGGGGATAAGGCGTAGACTAAATACCGCTAGTTAAGGCTAGTATTATAAACTAATTACTACTAATTAAGGCTAGTACTATAAACTATTTACCGCTAGTTAGGCCGGTATAATAGACTAATTACTATATATAAATATATATAAAGGTTTAAAAATAGTAAAAAGCTTATTTTTTTTTAAAGTATAGCTAGCTACTTAATACTTAGTTCTTTAAGCTTATATTAACGATTTTTAACTATAATATCTTGCTATTTATTATTAATATATAAATAAACTATAAATATCCTTATAAAATTACTTAACAAACTAAGTATAAGCTTAATTAAAAATACTATAAACTATAATTAAGGAAATCCTTTAAATATGTTTTAATATTGCTTAAATATTATAGTAAAGTCTATTTTATATCGTTTAAGGTGCTTTTATAGTTAAAAATAAGCCGAATTAAAATAAAAATATCCCGCGGAAATCCTTAAATATCCTTTAAAGATACTAGTAAAATCCGCTTAATAGTTTTTATAGTATCTTTTATAGTTTTAAACGTTATAAACTATAATTAAATAGGCTTTTAAGCTTTTATTGTTATATCTAAAAAACCTTACCGGGGTCTTACTAGTAATATCTATTATATCTTTTTAAGCAAGCCTTCGTAGTATATACTTTAAGCGTTTTTATTACGGGGTTCTATAAAGCTCCTTAAAAGTAAAGTAAGGAGTTTAAGCGTGGCCGTTTAAAATTTATAATAATAGTTTAACGCGGCTTAAGTAAGCTAGGGCCGCTTTTAACTTAAGCGGCCTACAGCTTAACAACTATACTTTAAGCTTAAAGTATAAGTAGTCGTTTGTTTTTTATCCCCTCCTTAACCTGCCTTTTTTAACGCGTAGTTAAGAGGGTAAGTAAAGTTTTCGGCTTATATCTTTCTTATAAGTAGCGCGGCTTAAACTTATTATAAAAGTAAGCTTATAGTAAGCCCCGCTAATAGGATTTCGGCGCTTTATAGCGCGTATATATTCTTAATTAAGCTTATTATTTATTTACGCCGCTTAGCTACTAATTTTATAAGCGGTTATAAGGATAAAGCTTTTTATATATAACGCGCGCGTATATACCTTTTTCTTATTTTATTAAAGTGGCGGTTATTTTCTTTATAAGCTTATTATATATTTGCCGCTTTATCTTTATTTTTTATTTGCTGCTTTACCTTTATCGTATTATTGTAGCTATTATTAATATACTAAGGAAAAAAGTTATATTTTTTAATCTTAATATAGGTTTAGTCCTTTTACTAAGGAAAAATACTAAGGATAAAAAAGCTTAAGCCCGCTATAATACTAAGCATAAGATCTTTTACTATATATATTTAAAGCCCTTCTTAAGCAATAATATACTTATAGCTTTTTAAGGCTATTAAAATTAAGCTTATATATATCCGGGCTATATTTAATATATAAGCATATATAGCTTATATTGCTAACCTTTTTTAGCAATTCTTATAAAAGTATATATTGCTAACGCTTTAAGTAATTATTCTTATTTCTAGGTAAGTAGTCTTAAATTAACTTTACTTTTAGTTTTTAGCTAACCTTTTTATAGCTTACCGCTATTAATAAGGACGTAGCTTAAAAGCTTTATACCGCTTAAAAAGAGTTATATAAGTTAAGTAAGCCTATTAAGTAATTTTTATATAGAAAGCTTACCTTTATAGTAATAAACCTTTAATAGTATATTAGTTTTACTATAGCTTAAGCTCTTATATTTAGCGCCGCTCTTAGCTTAGCCTTACTTAATAAAAACGTTAAGCTACTTACTTTTACCTTTAGCCGCTTTATTAATAATATACGCGCGGCTTGTAAAGCTAATAAAAGGCTCGCTAATAAGCTTAATAGTATTATTATAATTTTATATTAACCTGTTTTTCTATAAGTAGTAATTATAAAGCGGTTACTAATAACGATATTCTTAATAGTATTTTTATTATCTTAAGTATAAAGGGTATTTAGTTACATTTATTCTTTAAGTAAACCTTTTATACTTATAAGCTCTTATTAAAGTTATATTAGCTTCGCCGCGCTAGTTTAATACTGCTTTATAATCTTTTTGCTTATACTAAATTTTTTTAATAATTAATAAAAGAAGCTTACTTTTATAATATAGTAGTTATATACCTAGGAAGCATGCTGGCTATAACGCTAAAGTTAGTTTAAATCCGGCTAAGGGTATAGTCTTTTTAGCTAGACTAGCAGACCGCGCTAACCTTCTATAAAATTAGCTAATTAGCGCTTTTAAAAGCGCTTATAAATTTACTAGCAGCTTAGCCCCGCTATAAGTAGGCCCGCCTAGGCCTAGTCTTACCCGGGCGCGATAATAACTTACTAAGGGCGCGGCCCTTAGCCTTAGTCTAGTCCTTAACTAGGATAATAAAAACCCGTACTAAATAACTAGCAATTCCGATATTAATAACGCGGCGCGGTGCTAATACGATAACTTAGTAAAGGCCCTTAAGGACTTAGTAAACCCCGAAGCGCCCTTAGCTTAGCTAAAGGCCGGCAAAATCATATAGCCCGCTAAGCCTCGCGGCGGCTTAAAAAAAGGCGATAACCCGGAATACGCATTTCGGCGGATAATTAAATACCCGTAGAAAAATTCTATCGACTAATAGCAACTAAGAGATATATTAATAACTTACTATAAAGTCGTTATCGCTTTATAGCGGGCCTGTAGTAGTTCGAGCTAATTAACCGATAGACTTATCTATAGCCGGCGCCCCTCTCTTCCTTACGTATAGTTATATAGGCTAATATAGTAAGACCCGGAGTAAAAAAGTAGTAAAGGAATTTTCCTTAGGCACTTTAGTTTCCTTTTATATAAAACCCAAGCGATAGCTTAAAAACTTATAGATAGGTCCTTAGTATAAACTTAATAATAATAATGAAAGAAGCTTTAAAAATTATAAAGAGATAATCTTATTATATTATTTATTAAGTAGTAGAAATAGTAAAAATATAATAAATTAAAATATTACTTAGCTAACTACTTTATTATTAAATTAAAGCTTATAAAAAGAAAGGTTTTTAGCTTTAGTTATAAAAGCTTCTTAATAACTTATTAAGTTAAAACTTAAAGCGGGGTTTCTTAACTTAGCGTACTCTTTATACTTAGTTAGCTTATACTATTAGTATTATATTAATACTTAGAATACTTAAAGCTTTGTTTAAATAATGTTATTTTTAATAAAAAAGGACTTATTACTAATAATATAATATAAGTTAAATAACTATAGAGTATAAAGGGGCTAAGCTAAAAAAAGGTAAAAGAATAGCTAAAAAAGACTAATATTTTAATAAAGGTTAAGTAAAGAATTCGCATAGTATTAGCGGGGGCTATTAAAATAAGCTACTAAGTTTAATTAAGCTAACAATGAAATTTATAGCTAATAAGCTAATTAAAAGCTTAAATATAAAAGCTAAAAAAGATAATAAAAATATAAATATAAAAAGAGGCTAGCTTATTAACAAGTAGCTTAATACTACTTTATAATATAGTAATAAAGACCGCAATACTTTTAATAAAAAAAGAAATAATAAAGAAAAAAAATAAAAGCCGTTTTTAGCGCTAAAAGATTTAATAATAAATATCGCTACTATATACCTTAAGTAGAATATATATAAAAGAAGTATAAAACTAACTAAGACTTTTTTTAAGCTAAAAGGAGGGGTTTTTTATAATTTATAACTATTTAAATACTAGCTTATATTAGACTATAACGACTTATTATAATACTAGCTTTAATTAAAGCTATAATTAGTAAATGCTTTTTAAATACCTTAACTTAATTTACCTTAATATATATATTTAATCTCGGGCTATAGCGGATATCTATATAATTAAATAAAGCGAGAACTAAATATTTATAGTATTTCTCTTAAGGTTTAAATAAAAGCTTTTTAAAGTAAGGAGGGGGTTATAGTTATAAAATATATAGATTATATTCTTAAAGGGCGCCTTAAGCTTTTACCTTTAAGAAGTACTTATAATAATTAACTTTTTAACTTTAAGCTTCTTAGTATCTATTAATCGGGTAGTATAAATTATAACGAAGCTAAAAAGAGTTTAATAAGTTAAGTAACTATTTTTAAGCTAAAAGAAGTTAATAAGTAAAGCGACTTAAAACTAAAAGTTTTTAAAAAGCGATATTTAAATAAGTAGACTTAATACTATAACTTAACTAAAATAAGGATAAAGCCGACTTAATATAAAGAAATATTAAGTTTATAAAATATTAAAGTTTATAACTTACTTTTATAAAAAAGAATAAGAAAAGACTTTATAAGTAATTATAGCTATAGTTAAAAAAGTAATTAACGTAAATTTTAGTTTTAAAAGGAAAGGACTTTAATATAAAGTTAAGTGCTAAAAAAGAAAAAGAGAACTAAAAAAGTAAAATAAACGTAAGATAAAGCAAGTAAGTAGCTATAAGTCAGGGGATTTTAAGAGTATAATAAGTATATTAAAAAGTAAAGAAATCGTGAAAATATATATATATATATATATATTAATAATCTACTTAAAGTAAAGAGGGTATTACGGCCTCTTATTAAAGATAAGTTTTAAGCTATAAGTAGCCTTAATAGCTAAGGGAAAAGTCCTTTATTTAGTATAACTTTATATAATAAACTTATAGCTAGATACGGGCTTATATTATCTTAGTACGCCCGGGGATTTATTTTATAAAGAATATAAAGTAGCGCTAAAACTTTATATAAGTTTAAATAATCCCGCTTATAGTCTTAATATATACCTTTTCCTTCTTTATTTACATCTTGCTTATATATACGTTATATAAAGTAAAAGAATATATAAAGTATATAAAATTAAATAGCAAATTTAATAAATATTTTAGCAACTTTATATTATATACTATTTATACTTATACTAAGCTTATAAGCTATAAGAGATTATATATACCTCCTTTATAGCTTCTTTTAAAAAGTACTTATAGTATAACAGTACGCTTTAATTATACTATTTAAAGTAAAGTAAAAAGATTGAAAATAAGAAAAAACTCTTTTTTTACAGCTAAAGAAAACTTATTTTTTATTTAAAAAAACCTCAAGGCTAATATCTTTTTAAGAAGAAAACTTATATATAAGTAAAACCTCTTATTCTTTTATTATTATAATATAATAAGAGGGGTTGCTATCGCACTAATAAATAAAAGTCCGCTAATAATACTTAATAGTATTACTGCCCTTTACGCTAGCTTTATAAAGTAACCGCACTACTAGTTTAACAAAGTCTCGCCCTTACTTAGCTACTAGCCACCTTATAACTATTCCCCCTTTATAGTAACACGCCTTAAGCGTATACTTATAGGCCCCGGTTCCTATAAGTTAGGATACCTTAGCTAATATAGGCTCTTAAGGCTTAGCACACCGCGCCCTTTAGTCTTTATAGTTACCCGTAGGCCTAAGCTGCTTAACGTCTTATTATATACGCCTTAAGTCTTATGCCCTGCTTATTACGTGCTTGTTTTATTAGCTTAACATAGCTAAGCTAGTTGCTATTTATCGCCCGGTCTTAAATAAAGAGCTATAGTTAAGTATTATAATTATAATATAAAGGAGGGGTTGCTATTATATTAATAGGTAAAAGTCTGCTAATAACACTTAATAGTATTACTGCTTATAATATTAGCTTTATAAACTAACCGCACTACTAGTTTAACGGGGTCTCGCCTTTACTTAGCTAGTAGCTACTTTATAATTATTAAAAGAAAACCTTTATCTAGGTTAAAAAAAAAGGTAATAGAAAAAGGCTAAAAAGCAGGAATTGCTAAAAACCTTAATTATTAAAATTTATTAAATAACTGCTTTTATTTTTAGTAAATCTTAAAATTTATTAAAAAGTATAAAGCTTAATCCTTAACTAAATATATTAACTATTTTATCTTAAGACTTTATATAATAAACCTTGATTTTCCTTTTTAACTTAATACGTATAAAGTTATATACTAAGCTTATATGTTTTTTAGTTTATATAATTTAAGATCTTTTGCCTTTTTAAAGCAGATTAATTATCTATAAAAACTATAAGAACTTTATATTTAAATATATTTTTCGATATTTCTGTTACTATAGTATTAAAATAGCTATATAAATATAACGGTTTTTTATTAGCCTTCTTAAGGCTTTTACGTTTTCCTTTATAAATAGAAAGTACTATAAGTTTTTATTTTTAATAAGCCTAGCTTATAAGGTTATTATTTATAAAGAAATAGTATTTAGAGACTACCTTATTATTTATAAGGTTACTAGCTTAATTAGTATAGATATCGGCTTTTAAAGACATATTAAATACTATATTATAGTTATAAAAATACTTAAGCTAAGATATTTAAAAAAGTATTTCTAGATTGTATTTAATGCTTTAAAATGCGGACCCTTTAGATTAAAAGTAGATTTAGTATATAATATTACTACGTATAATATGTTAAGACTTAAAAATAATACTAAAATTAATAGTAAGCTTATTTACATTTAAAATAATAAAATGTCTTTTATTATAGCTATATAGTCTTTAGGTTTATTTTATTTTACTCTTTTCTAGCAAGGGTTTTAAAGGTTTTTATATTTTATTTATTAAATTTCTTTATCTTATTAAAGGTATATCTCTTTAACGATATATATATATCTTTTTTCGCTTTGTTTATAGTTATAGTTATTCTTAAGAAGTCCTTTACTTTACTTAAAAATTCAATCTTTAAGGCCTTGCTTATTTTATTAATTCTAAAAGTTATATAATTTCTTTTAAGCCTAAGGATTAAAAGATTATCTCCGTAAACTAATATAGCTATATAGAGCTTATAAAATTTTACAACTTCTTTATTTATAAGTAGGTAGGAAAATCTTTGCTTGCTTAAGACTTTAAATAATAATTATACTAAAGTATTAAACTTTGTTTAAGACTATATAAAGCATTTTATTAATGTGGAAACTAGCTTTTAACTTTTATTACACTGCTTAGTGTTATACCTAGGGTCTGTATTTATAATATAGTCTTTATAACTATGTAGTATATTTATATTCTTTTTTATATTTTTACTTATATAAATAAATTTTTCTTTTATATTATATTATAGTATTTACTTATTATTAAGAATAGCTAGTATTAATAAGACTTTCGCAAACTAAGGTTTAATCGTTAAAAAGAAGGTTTTTATATAATCTAAGCTATATATTTACTAATAGCTTTATACTATAAAGCGGGCTCTATATATTATTATATTACTTTTATTATCTTTTTTTATTTTATAGATTTTTTCGCTACTTAAAGCCTCTTTATTTATAAGAAGCCTTTATATTATTTAAGCATTTAGACTTATAAGTTTATTTAGTTTAAGTAATATAGGTTTAATTTAGTCTTTTGCTTAAAGACTATTTAAAGCCTACTTATTAGTAGTAGGCTTTTTATAATTATTATTTCCTTTTATAATAAAAGGAATATGTTTTATATTATTAATATTACTTTTTATATTCTATATAAGGTATTCTATAAAATATCTATAGTATTAAGTAAGCTTCTTAAGAACTTTTACTTAAATCCTTTAAGCTTTTTACTTAGTATTATTATCGCTATTTTACTACTAGTATTATTATCGCTAGTATTATTATTAGTAAGTATCTTACTAGTATCTATATTATTAATATCACTACTAGTATTATTTTACTAGTATTACTATTATTAGTATTGTTACTAGTATTTTAGTTTTTTAGCAGCCTATTAAAAAAAGACACATTATTAAAATAAATATATTCTTCTTTATTTAAGAAGTTATTTTCTAGTATAGTTGTTTTTATAGACATTATTACTTTTTGTTTAAAAAAGGTATATATTTTATAGGCTATATCTTTACAACTTATTATTACCCTTTTATACGCTTTAAGATTTAGTTTATTATTAGGGGTTTTATTTTTATAAAATATAATGCTCTTAAATACGTTCTTTAAACTTAAAGGTATATTATTTTAATTTTCTATAGGAGATATAAAGCTTATAGTAAAATAAGGGGACTTATTATAAATATATATAGCTGCTAAAGTAGCCTTACTTTATAAATACTTTAGTAAATTTAAAGTAAAAAACATAGCTTAAACTTTATTAAGTATAGTCTTATTTATTCTTTCTATTTTGCCGTTAGAATAAGAGGTATATATAAGGCTAATATTATATATAAGGCTGTTTTTTAGCAATATAGATTTATATTATATAGAAATTCTCTTATATTATCTTAGAAAACGTTTTTTATAGTAGTCTTATTTATATTATTTTCTAACTCCTACTTTTATTCTAGGAATTTTAGTAAACAATCTACTTTACGTTATATTAAGTATATTCTTTAATATTAAGTAGTAGTATTAAAAAGGAAGATAAAGTATATATATTTATTATAAGTAGCGGTTTTAATAAAACCTTAAATATTAATATATACTTTATCTAAAAAAAGATATTTTTCTTTTAAAGAAGTCTTTTTCTTTTTACTTATTTATTTAGCTTCTATATAGCTTTTTATTATCTTATTCTTATTATACTAGCTTTATTAAGCGTTATATTAAAATACCTCCTTTATAAGTATCTATATAAAATCCTTTATTTATATATCTTAGTCTTTTAAGCTAAAAAGATTTATTTCTATTCTTTTTATATTTAAAGACAATTGCCTTTATTTTTAAAAGTATTGTTTCTAGGTATATCTTTAATAAAGCCTTTTAGACTTAATATTATATTATTGCTTTAAGAGCAAGTCTTTATAACTATAAGAATACAATAAAGGCTATTATTAAAAAACTAGTTACCTTTACTAAAAGTAGAGGCATCTTTTTTAAAAATAACTAGTATTTTAGTATATATTTTTCCACACCTCCCCGTAGGCCTACTCGTATCGGTAGAGAAAGGTAGAGCTAGAGAGTGGCTTTTTTCGTATCCTTTAGCGCTCCTTAAGCTCTAGGATAGCTTACTCTTTATTTATTATCTATAAGGTTCGAACATTAAACCGTGCTATCCTAGCGCATACTATAGGCGCATATACGTAAAACAGAACTCATAACCTACTAAAAAACCAGTTACCTCGACTAAAAGTAAAGGCACCTCCTTTAAAGACAACTAGTATTTTAGTATATATTCTTTTATAGCTATTATTAACAAAGCCTTATATAAGTATGTTTGCCTCTTTATTTAAAAGAGTTATACTATTTTAACTAGTTAAGGTAAAGATATTATTATAAGATAATTAGCTTATTATACTAATACTAATTTAAGATATAAAAGGCGATTCCTTAGTATATACCGTATGTTGCTATTAAGAAATTGAAAATATAAATTCCCTGCACTTTTAACTATAATAAAAGACGCTTGTCTTTAAGTAACGGTCGTTTATATAATCTTTTTAAACGAAAAAGTAATTTATTATATACTATATACTTAAAAGCCTTTATATTAAAAATAAAGTTATGTATATTCCCTTTTCTTATTTTTATAATGTTTTTCTTTCCCTTAGTAACTACTAAAAGAATAAAGAAAAGAAGAACTTTTAAAGGTCTTATAATACTTTTTATATTAGCTTTCTTTTACTTTTTTTAAAAAGGTATATAAAAGAAGGATATATAAAAAGAGCATAAAAAGTATAAAGGAATTAAAGAGTTTAAAAGGTTTAAAGAGTTTAAAGGGTTTAAAGGGTTTAAAGGGTTTAAAGGGTTTAAAAAGTAGAAAGTGTATAAAAGGTCTAAAGAGTATAAAGAGTATAAAAATTATAAAGGTTATAAGAAGAGGGTTATTTATCTAAGTAAAGGAATTAAAAATAAAAAGTATATCTTTAAAGAAATAAGACCTTTTAAAGAAGAAAACGTATCTCTTTTTTAGCTTTTAACTACTAATTAACTTATAACTAAAACTCTGTAAATAAGAGTCTCTTAAGAAAGGTATAGGCGTAAAACACTTATTGTTTTTATTTAAAAAATCTTAAGCAGGTTTAGTTTAAAAGGGCCTTTTAAAAAGAAAAAAAAAGAAGCTTAAAGTTTAAAACTTACTGCCTTTACTTATTTTTTATTTTCCTTAAGCTAAAAGCAGTTTTTTATAACATAGCTCTTTTTCTTATAATCCTTATAAAAAGCGGGTTTCTTATATAAAAAGAAGAGCTTATTAAAAAGGCTCTTTAAAGCTTTAATCTTATTAAACTTATTAATTAAAGAGAAAGAAAGTAATTTAAAAGTATAAGCTTAAGTATTATTTTAAAAAGCTTAAAACATGTTAGTTATAAAGCTAAAATCAGAGCTATTTAGGCATTTAAAATTTATGTAATAATTAATACCTCTAAAGTTGTAATTTCTTAAGTATTTAGTTTATTAAAAAGCTTTTGTATTTTAATAAGATCTTTTTTAATCGGAGTATAAGTTTAAAAGGTAATATTAAATAATTTCTTTATAAGACGAGAATTTCAAGTAAAGTTTATTAAGGTATAAAGGGTTTTGAAAGGGTTTTAAACTAACTTTATAGTAACATAGTATTTTTTTAAAAAAAAGAGCTATTTTGAAATATTAAACGTATTAAGGTAAGAATTCCCGCGGATTGAGTATATAAATCTTTAAAAATAGCTCCGGTAGCATTTTCTTAAATAAAAATAAACCCTGTCTAAATAAACTTAAAGAAATAATTTAAAGACCTTTTTACCTAATTAAATAAGTAGTGTTTTTAGTAGCAACATTTTCTATTTATTCTTCTAAGAGGTATTTTAAAAATAAGTTAATAAAGACAAAAAAGTAAAAAAAGTAAAAAGACTTAAAGAAATATCTGTTAAAGAATAGATTAGTAAAGTATAAAAAACATTTATATAAGATTATAGTAAAACGAACGTTTTTTATTATATAAGAAGAGATTCTTAAAAGGTTTATTAAAATCCTAGTAGCTAATTAAAATTAGGAAATATAAACAAAATATTATAAAATCTTAGTATCTATGCTTAGACTCCTTACTTAGCTCTTAAGGAGCCCCTATAAAAACTTATAGTGGAAACGCTTAAAGCATACGCTATAAAAGCTCGCCTAAAAAACATAATTAATATTATTAAGCAGACTTTACTAAGGCTTTTAAGATATAACTATTAATACTTTTAGAGGCTATTTAACTATAATTTACGATATTTTTAACTATGAAAAACACTATAAAAACTACTAAATAGATTCCGCCGGTACTTATAAGGAATATTTAAGGATTTCCGCAGAATATTAAAACTATAGTTCGGCGTACTTTTAATTAAAGAAGTACCCTAAAAGATATAAGATAATCTTTACTATAATTTTCAAGGGATATCTAAGGATATTTCAAGGATTTCCCTTATTATAGTCTATAGTATTTTTAACTAAGCTTATACTTATTTTATTAAGTATTTTTTAAGGATATCCACGGTTTATTTATATACTTATAATAAATATTAAGATAGTATAGTTAAAGATCCTTAAAATTAGCTTGTAAAACTAAGTATAAAGTAGCTAGCTATACCTTAAAAAAAGCTTAGCTTTTTACTGTCTATAAATCTTAATATTTATTTTTATATAGTAATTAGTCCGTTATATTAGCTTAATTAGTAACAATGAGTTTATGATATTAACCTTAATTAGCGGTAATTAGTTTATAGTATTAGCCTTAATTATTTAAAATTAATCTACGCTTTATCTCTTATTTCTACGCTATAAAGCGTAGTAAATAGTAATAATTGTTACTTGGTAAAATAGAAGTCTTTAAAATATTTACTAAGCTAAAAGTAACTATATTATACGATTAAGCACTTATTTTATTAGAAGTTAAATATTAAATGATATTTCCTTTAGTAAAAAGCTCTTATTAGCTGTTAAGTTTAATCTTAATAATAAGCACATTTTTTAATACGCTTATAATAAAACTTTAAGATAAGTAAGCTATAAAAGCGGAAGAGGCCGCGGCTAATTAAGTATACTAATTTAATAATCTCCTTTGACTTTTTTTAAAGTATTATACCGCGATAGCCTATAAAGCTAAAGGAAATATAAAATAAATTTTTTTTCCTAAGCTAAAACTACCGCCTTTTAAAAAGAAATCCGCTGTTAAAATACTAATAAAGAATAAACTATAAAATATTAAAACTTATATAACTAAGTAAACTAAATTTAATATTACCCGGATAAATTAATTATCCTTTAAATAAAAAAAGTAAAGATAAGCCGACTTAAACACTTATTAGTTCCCCGCTTTTTAAATACCCTCTAGATTAAGCTTATATTAAAGCTACTTTTTCCTTAAAACGATAAGCTTAGTAGATATTTTTATAGTATACTACTAATAAAGTTTAGTTTATAAGCCTTAACTAAAAATCCGCTTTAAAAAATACCCGGTAGTTTCTTAGTTTAGTATTACTATTTAGCCTTATCCGGTATAGCCGCGTAAATTAAAGTATTTTTAAGACTTTTAATAAATAAAATTAAGCCTCTTATACTTTAAGCTTTATAGCATCCTAAATTTTAAAATATATATAAAATAAAAGGTTAAGCACTTAGTAAAAGTATTAAAACTAAGACCTTAATAATAAGCGATAATAATATAGTAAGTAATACTTTTAAGAAGCTAAACTTATTTATACTTAGTGCGTAAAGATTAATATTAAGTATAGTCTTAAGCCCCTTAATAAGAATAGTAGTAATATTAAACGAATAATTCCTTAGTCTTTTTTAAAGACTATAAAGAAAGACGCGCTTATAAAGCCTTAAGAAAAACCTTAACTTTAAGCTAAAGATATAAAAGGATTTAACTTATTACGAATATTAAAAGTATCTTTTAATAAAGTTAAAAAAGACGATAAAGCTAATATATTTTAAGTAGTAAACTATTTTATTAACTTTATTTACTAAAATGCTAATAAAGGCAAGGCTTATAAAAACTAATTTGCTATTTACTTTTCCTTTAAAGAAATGCGGCGGAATAGTATTTTAAAGACCTTTTAGAATTATATTAAATAAAACTTAGCAAGCTAGGTATAAAACTAAGCTAATAGATCTCCGGCTTATAAAAGCGGTTTAAATTCCCTTTTAATATAGCGATATAAGCATTTAATAAAAAGCACTTTACTATAAAGAATATAATAATAAGGTCTCACCTTTAGTTTTAAATATTACGCTTATAATATAAAGCTAAGGCCGCGCTTTATTTCCTAAACTACTTAATTATAATAATCTATTAAAAGCTAAATATTTATTTAAAAACTTCCTTATATTATTAAGTAAGAAATAAGGATATTAATAAATCGGTTAATATATATAAGGAAATTCTTTTTTAGCTATAAGTTAAATATACTTAAAAATCTTTAAAATACTTATGTTACGGAATTTAATTAGCCACGCCCGGACTCCTTACTTTACTCTTAAGGAAGCCCTACAAAACCCCGTAACGGGAATGCCCGGAGCACGCACTACGATGCCTTGCTTAAGGAGATATAACAAACATTACTAATCGGACCCCGCTAAGGTCTTTAAGATAATACTATAAAGGGTTAAGAGCTTACTTAACTATAGTTTATAACGTCTTTAACTATAAAAGATACCGTAGAAACTATTAAGTGGATTCCGTTAGTATCTTTAAGGGATTTCTAAGGATTTCCGCGGGATATCTTAATTATAGTTTAACTTGTTTTTAACTATAAATGCACCTTAGAAGATATAGGATAAACCTTACCGCGATTTTTAAGGGATATTTAAGGATATTTAAAGGATTTCCCTAACTATAGTTTATAGTATTTCTAACTAGGCCTATACTTAGTTTATTAAGTGACTTTATAAAGATATCTACGGTTTATTTATATACTATAAATAGTATAGTTAGAGATCCTTAAAATTAGCTTAAAGAACTAAGTATAAAGTAGCTAGCTATGCCTTTAAGAATAGATAAGCTTTTTACTATTTCTAAACCCCTATATATATTTATATATAGTAATTAGTCCGTTATACTAGCCCGATTAGCGGTAATTAGTCCGTAGTACTAGCCTTAACCGGCGGTAATTAGTCTATAGTACTAGCCCCGACTAGCGGTAATTAATCCGCGCCTTATCTCCTTATCCTTATACTATAAAGCATAGTAAATAGTAGCAATTCTTACTTATTTAAACGGAAATCCCTTTAATATCCGCTAAGCTAAGAGCGACTATATCGCACGATTAAGTACTTATCTAATAAGAAGTTAAATACTAAATAATATTTTCTTTAGTAAGAAGCTCTTATTAGCTTTTAAGTCTAACCTTAATAATAAGTATCTCTTTCTTAATACGCTTATAATAAAACTCCGAGATAAGTAGGCCGTAAAAGCGGAAAAGGCCGCGGCCTACTAAGTATACCGGTTTAATAATCTCCTTTACCCCTTTTTAAAGTACTATACCGCGATAGCCTATAGAGCTAAATAAGATATAGAAAAAGTCTTACTTAGCTAAGCTAAGACTACTACCCTTTAAAAGGCAATCCGCTTTTAGAATACTAATAAAAAATAAACTATAAAATAATAAAATCTATATAATTAAGTAAACTAGATTTAGTATTATTTAAACGGATCGATTATCCTTTAAATAAAAGAAGTAAAGATAAGCTAACTTTAAAACTATCTAGCTCCCCGCCCGCTAAATACCCTCCGGATTAAGCTTATAATAAAGTTACTTTTTCCTTAAGACGATAAGCTTAGTAGATATTTCTACCGCGTACTATTAATAAAGTTTAGCTTAAGGGCCTTAACCGGAAATCCGCCTTAAAGGATACCTAGCAGTTTCTTAGTTTAGTATTACTATTTAGCCTTATCCGCTATAGCCGCGCTAACTAAGGCATTTTTAGGACTCTTAATTAATAAAAACGAGCTTCTTACGCTAAGGGCCTTATAGCGCACTAGATTCCGGGATATATATAAAACGGAAGGTTAAGCGCTTAGCGAGAGTATTAAGACTAAGACTTTAATAATAAGCGATAAAGACGTAGTAAGCGATACCCTTAGCGGGCTAAACCTATTTATACTAAGCGCGTAGATATTAAGATTAAGTATAGCCCTAAGCCCCTTAGTAAGAATAGTAGCAATATTAAATAAATAATTCCTTAGTCTCCTTTAAGCACTAAGAAAAGAAGACGCGCTTACTAAGCCTTAGGAAAAACCTTAACTATAAGCCGAGGATATAAGGAGATTTAACCTATTAAGACCTTTAAAAGCATTATTTAACGAAGTTTAAGAAGACGATAAAGCTAGTATATTTTAAGGAGTTAACCGTTTTATCGACTTTATCCGCCGAAACGCTAGTAAAGGCGAGGCCTATATAAACGAATTAGCTATTTAACTGCCCTCCTTTTTTTAAGGAAGTGCGGCGGAATAGTATTTTAAGGACCTCTCGGAACTATAATAAGAAGAACTTAGCGAGCTTAGCGTTAGACTAAGCCGATAGATATCCGCCTTATAAAAACGGTTCGGAATCCGCTTAGATATAGCGATATAAGCACTTAATAAAAAGCACTTTACTATTAAAGATATAGTAGTAAGATCTAACTTTAAGTCTTAGATATTACGCTTATAATATAAAGCTAAGGCCGCGCTTTACTAGCCGGACTACTTAATTATAGTAATCTACTAAAAGCTAGACGTCTACTTATAAGAATCTTTATAACGCTTAGTAAGGAACGAGGATATTAATAAATAGATTAACGAATATAAGGAAATTCTTTCTTAGCTATAAGTTAAATATACCTAAGGATCTTAAAAGCACTTACTAGCGCGAAAGAAATAAGTTTAACCTATAAAAAGGCAAGGGCCGACTAGCTATACCCCGTACGCACTTAAAGGATAGTCCGGGACGCCTTAGCTATCTATTAAAGGCTTACCGGGACTAAGAGTTACGTTTTTAGACCGCCCGGTAAGGGCGGATATACCTTAAACCTTATAGCGCTCGCTAAGTTAAAGAAGAAACCCGCCTAAATAGCTAAGAATACGAGTTAAGGTCTTTTAGCTAAAGAGAAAAGGGACTTTTAGGACTATACGCTCGCTAATACTAAAACTAAAACGGGCATACCCCGCGACTAAAGAAGGTACTATAGTAAAGACTAACGATTATTTAAGGGATAAAGAGTATAATATAGAAGGAGCTTAGTCGGATACTAATAAGAGCTTAAAGGAAACCGCAATCTATATTATAATAGACTTAGTATAGGAGGCCGATAAAGTATGCGGATTTTGCGGCGAAGTATTCCCCTTAAAGAATAAGCTTTACTAATATATTAAAGATAAACACCCCCTTAACCCTAACCGCGACGTTGCTATATAAAGACGTAGCTTAGTATAGCAAGCAGTTATTTAGAAGCTATAAAATATCTAGATAGTTAAGGCTTCCCTTAACGTCTAGCTATTAAACCTTAATAGGCCGTTACGATTTACTTACGCATGCTTACTAGTCTACGGAAAAAAAGGGCCTAGGATAAGTATTAAAGCCTATACGGATACCGAGGTAAACTAAAGCCTTATTTAAGCCGACTTAGTAAAGACCTTTTAGGACGTAACTATAAACTCCTCTTAACGAATTCCTATCTAAGGAGTAAGAAGGATAGCTACTATTAAATAAGCGGAATTTACCGCTTATATACTAAGAAGGCTAAATAGTAGCCTCGTAGTTATAAAAGTAAGGGTCGGCGCTTAGATAGTAAAACGCTTAGCGGCTAATATATTGCTCGGCTAAGACTTTTTAGTTCCTTATTAAGGGGACCTTATTAACTTTACATTAGTCTTACGGATTAAGGCCTATAAAGGGATTAAAGCTAAAGTTAAGATAGTTTAGCTAAGACTAGCAATATATAGATAGGTAATCTACTTAGTTACTACGATAATTCTAGCTAGTTCTAGCTACGCCTTACCTATATAGGTCCGGGCGCCGCTATTAAGGCGTAATATAATATTTTTCCCCGATAACCTTAAGCTCGCTCGGATAATAATATAAGATTATAAGAGCTTTATAGCGATAAACTACTTTAAGGAACTACTAGTGCTCCGCTAAGGCTAAAAGGTAAGGATAATTACGGACCTTAATAAGCAGTTCTAGCTATATAAGGAGGTTAACGCTACGGCTCCCTTAGCGGAAGCCTTTATAGAAAATCCGAATAGAATAAACCCCGCTAAGGACTTTTTATAAAAGGATCCTATAGCAAACTATAAACTTAAAATCGGCCGAACTAAGGACCTGCTTAAACTTACTATTAATAAGAGCGTCCGGATCTACGCTAAAGACCTAAAATACGCATTAAAAGTCTAAGATATCCTTTAATCGTTTCCTTGCTTTTAAAAGGATAAAGGAGTAGTATATATAAACAAATCTAAATATATACGCATTCTTTTAGTAAAAGGATAGTAATACTAATAAGTTATATTAAGATTATACTTATTAAGCGATAAAGATAAGAAGGTAATAGATACGATATTCGGCTAGCTAACCGCATAAGGCTAATTAAAACAAGTTTATAGGCTAACCCTATTTGCGGCGCCGGTATTCGTAGTATAAAAGATAGTAAACGGAAAGGAAAAGGGACGAGTAGTCGTAAACTTATAGGGGATTAACGCTATTACTACCTTAAATACTTACTTAATACCCCTTTAAAGCGATATAGTTAAACGCCTTTAAGGAAAGAGGTTTATTAGTGCGGTAGACGTATAATCGTTTTTTTACTAGTTCTTAGTTTACTAAAACTACTAAGAAAGGTTTATAGTTATAAGCTATCGCGGGCTAGAAAGATTATTAGTAATACTTATAGGCTTTAAGAACTCCCCGGTATACGTTTAAAGGTTTATCGATAATATCCTCCGTAGATACTAAGAATACGCGGCGGCTTATATTAACGATATTATTATCTACTCCGATATAGCTAAAAAACACCTTTAATATCTAAAAGCCGTATTCCGCGCCTTCTATAACTATAATATTACCTTATCCGGACTAAAGTCCTTCTTAGCGTACCTATCTATATAGCTCCTTAGATTTAAGGTAGACGCTATTAGCTTAATAAATATAGACGAACGCGTGCGAGCTTTAAGGGATATCGCGTTCTTAAAGAACCTTTAATAGCTTAAGAAATAGATCGGCCTTACCGGGTAGCTACGCTATACGGTCCCGCATTTCGCTAAGGAAGTCGACGTCTTATAAAAACGAAAGACGGAGCTACTCTAGGTAAGATAGGAAGACGGAGTCCCCTTAAGGGGCTAAGGATAAGCTTAATACGCCGCGAAAGCCGCTTTCTAGCCTACTCCGAAAGAGGAAAAAGCCTTTACGATTTTAACTAAGAAACTTACCGAGCCTTAAACAATTTACTACTTCGACCCCGCCTAATAACTATTTATCTAAATCGATATATCCTGAGAATACGGAGTAGCGGCTATAGCTTTTTACTTAAAAGAAGGCACGGAATAGGATAAAAAGACGTTACTAGCCCGGACTAAAGTCTAGCTTATTATCTACTTAAGCCGCGCCCTTTAAAGCGGAGAACCTTAATATTAGCCTACGGAATTTAAAGTAGCCGGTTTAGTATAAGCAGTATATAAGCTATATACTATAGTACTATCTATAAGAACTTTATAAGTAGTTATCTTTACTAACTATATAAGCACTTACGGAATTATATACTAGAAATCCCTATTCTCTACTAGTATAAAATTTAATAATAAGCTAGTCCTTACGTCTTAATACTTAAGCTAATTCCCGCTTAAGGTATATTATATCTTAGGCGTTAAAAACGTCGTACTAAACGCGCTCTTATGTTTACCGCACTAAGACGATAGGCCGGTATCCTTAAACTAAGAAGGGGAATTAAAACGTATTTAAGAAAACGAGATAACGGACCGCGTGTTCCTTTACGCGGAAGCATTAATCGAATTGCCGCTCCGCTAAAAAATAATCGATGGATATATAGAAGATATATAGTAAGTAAAAATCATAGCGTAGCTCGGCGATAAGGACGAGGTCCCCGGACTCTTATTCCTTTAGTTATAAAGGTTGCTATACTTTATAAAGAACGACGGACGTAGGAGACTATATATCCTTAAGACCTACGCTAAGGAGATCGTCGAAGACGCTTACGCTAGATACTTTTATACCGGCCGTACCTATATATAGTAAGACCTATCCGAAAGCTTCTTAATCCTATAGCTTAGTAGATATATAGACGAGGTCGTAGATAGCTATAATGCTTATTACCGTAACTAAACCGATTAAGGTAAGACGCTAAAGTAGCTTATCCCGATTTAAAGCCCGCCGGTTTTATACTATATAATAGCGATAGACTTTATTACTAAGCTCTTAGTAGTTTAAGCCGAATAATCCCCGTAAAAAGATCTTATAAGGAACTTCTTTAATACCTTACTAACTATAACTAATAAATTCTTAAAAATATATCTCCTTATCTTAAGCAACGACTAGTTTATAGCGGAAGACTAAGTATAAGCGTTATATACTAAACTGCTCCGCGCTAACTAAAGGATTTTAAAGGGGATAATCTTTAACTAAGATATAAAGTTTACCTTAGTATTTTAGCGGACCTTATAGTAAGCCTTTAGATCGAAGCTTCTTATATTTACTACTTAGTACCTTTAAACTAACGGCCTATTAAAAAGGCGAAACTAAACGGTAAAAATCGCGCTACGATTCTTTACCGCCGATTTCCTAGACTTATACTAAACTAATACGCTAGTCGCCTTTTAGTTTAGCCTTAATAACTTCTTCTCCTTAGTAATTTACGCGGCCCTTAATAAGCTTATTATAAGGATAAAAATAGATAATAGCTTTTAGTTCTTAAGTAATTACTTATACTTATAGAACTAAAAGGTCTTATAAAAAGAAGCTAGGTTAGCTATTACTTATGCTTAGACCGCTATAAAGGATAGATACGATAAGAAACACCGCCCGCTAGAATTTAAGCCTAGCGATTAGGTCTAGCTATAGCTTAGTAAAAGCTACTATATCGCGGATAGCAGACTAGCGAAGCTTTAAGAAAGACGTACTAAGCCGTTTAAAGTTACCGCTAAAGTAAGATAGCTCGTATACTAAGTAGATATAAAAGGGTCCTTAAATATTTATCCGGTCGTTTTAGTAGCATAACTATGCTTAGCGGACGAGCTAGCTATATGCTTAAGACTAGTCTAAAATAAAGGGATACTTTACCCGGATAAGTAAGAAGTAAAACAAATCCTATAAAGCCGTATAATAAAGAAAGGCGGCGGAAAGCTAAAGAAAGAGTTCCTCGTAGCTTAAAAAGGCTAGCTAAGTAGCTATAACTTATAGGTAAACGAAAAAGCGGTCTTCTCGCTAAAGATTATAAAAGCCTTCGAAAAAGCATAAAAAGAGTTAGCTACCTAAGTAGTTCGGATAAGAGCATAACGCGCGGCCCTTATAACTTAATATAAAACTCTCCGACTAAGAGAATTAAGCGGTTAGGCCTAAGCACGAGACCTAAAAGCTACTATAAGTTATAAAAAACTATAACTTACTATACTTAAGGTAATTAGTTATTT